>SEYY01007840.1:12500-15000 GCA_009176605.1 Armadillidium nasatum
TATATATATATATATATATATATATATATATATATAGTCTCTTCTGGTGGGCAAAGGCCAAAGGCCTACCATAATCCACCAGAGTTGGGAAGCATTCGAAATCGGGTCGTTAATGGCCGACGTGACCCGATACACGGTGTTTAAAAGTGTACAAGTTAAAGGAAGTTGGGAAAACAGATAAAGGGAATGCCCTTTATCTTGTTTTCCCAACTTCTTTTAACTTGTACACTTTTAAACGCCGTGTATCGGGTCACGTCGGCCATTAACGACCCGATTTCGAATGCTTCCCAACTCTGGTGGATTATGGTAGGCCTTTGGCCTTTGCCCACCAGAAGAGACATATATATATATATATATATATATATATATATATATATATATATATATATATATATATATATATATATATATATATATATATATATATATATATATATATATATATATATATATATATATATATATATATATATATATATATATATATATATATATATATATATATATATATATATATATATATATATATATATATAATATATATGAATATATATATATATATATATATTATATATATATAATATATATATATATATATATATATATATATATATATATGAAAAAGAAGGAGAGAGAAGGAAAGAAGTTGCGAAGCGCTACTAGCAAGAAAACAAACAAATAGTATAAATATATTTCTTTGAAACTTGTTTATATTATCTAGAACAGAAAAAAAAGTTATAATATGTAATGTCTATTGTTTCATCAGTCGTATCCTTTTCTTCAAAGAAACAAAAGCCTTCCAAAAGAGCTCAGAAACAATTGCTTGAACATAAAGACGAGTAACAAACAACAACTATGTATACAAACACAAAAGGAAGGATGTAAATACAAATACAGAACACAAAAGACGAGACATTAGTATATTTCTTCGTACATACATTGGATCTTACATAAACATCACAGGTTTAATTATTATAGTAAAATAAATAAAATTCCTTTATGATAACAATACAATATGTATATACACGAGCCTATTTCCGTACCACGTTTTTAATTTCAATTATTTTTGTGACTTTTTTTTTTTTTTTTTTTTTTTTTAAACTATTGTGAGAAATGAAAATTTTGCACAGATATCATTAATCTGAATAATATCTGTGCAAAATTTTCTTTTATTAATCTAAATTATTTTTCCTTCAAGCTTTTCTTTCCTCGTTTCTTTGGTTTATAATGGGATAAGAAGTAATGCAAATTTGGATGAGATGGGAAGAATTTTTTTTATTATTATTATTATTTTTTTTTTTTAGCACAAATTTTTTCCATCTGTTTGTAAATGATAAATAAATTAAAATTATTTTAGTTTGCATAGTTGCAATGTAATTTATTATTGCTGTTATTATTATTAATTATTATTATTATTATTTATTATTATTATTATTATTATTATTATTATTATTATTATTATTATTATTATTATTATTATTATTATTATTATTATTATTATTATTATTATTATTATTATTATTATTATTATTATTATTATTATTATTATTATTATTTTTATTATTATTATTATTATTATATTATTATTATTATTATTATTATTATTATTATTATTATTATTATTATTATTATTATTATTATTATTATTATTATTATTATTATTATTATTATTATTATTATTATTATTATTATTATTATTATTGTTATTATTATTATTATTTTTATTATTATTATTATTATTATTACTCTCTTGACTGTGTTTAAAATTTGTTGATCCGTCTGGAGTTATCTTTCCATTGATTTATATCATATTTTAATGTTGAAGATTTTTATTTAATTCATTATCGGTATTAATCTTTTATTCAAATACTGCTAGAGTTGATATGGGAACTTTTTTTTCCCCCATAGCAATTATTTTTTTTTTAAATCCTTTTAAATAAAGCTTGTGGTTCTTAGTTATTCTTTAAAATCATAGAACTAAATGAGGACAAAATTTTTCCTTCCAACGTAAGAAACGAATTCAAAATGCCTATTTTAGGAAAAAAAATAATAATGCAGAAACGTTATAATTTTGAAAATGTCTTTCTTTAATTCTGGTAGAAAGGAAAACTAAAAAAAAAAAAAAAAAAAAAAAAAAAAAAAAAAAAAAAATCAAACTACTTCTAATCTTGAACTAAAAATTAATGCCGGTTTATAATATAGAAAACGTAAAAAATGGTTGCCATAATTTTAACTTCTTTATATTACCTCATAAATCAATTCCGTAATTATTTGAGAAAGAACTTTAAAATAGAGCACTTGCTCCTTTTAGTCTCCTTTCTCTGGATGTATTTAAGTAATGGAATTTAATATTTACATTAGACTTAGAAAAATCACTTTGATTCCAAATTTATTAATATTGTGATTTATTACAAAATTGTAGATAGTTGAAAATATATTCTTGTTTTGTTTTAAAACTTTAATTTGTCTTGCCAGAAAAAGCTTATAACTTTCATTGTTA
>SEYY01007840.1:20000-25000 GCA_009176605.1 Armadillidium nasatum
TGCGCCAACGTCACGTCGCAGAGAAAGAGAGTCAAGGGAGTTTGAAAGTAGGGGACAGTTTATTAGTCTCTTAACCTTAAACTCAACCTTATCCAAAAGAAGGGTGAAGCCGGAACCACCCCAAATGTGAGAACAGTACTCCATACAAGGACGGATAAGACCCTTATATAATTGGAGTAACTGTTCTGAAGAAAAAAACTCCCGCAACCTGAACAGAATCCCCAGCTATATATATATATATATATATATATATATATATATATATATATATATATATATATATATATATATATATATATATATATATATATATATATATATATATATATATATATATATATATATATATATATATATATATATATATAAGGTGAGTCGGGAGGAACGGACTAAATTCAAGGAGTGAATTGTACACATGATAATAATGTAAAAAAAACACATATGTTCTTATCAGATTTACATTTATTTTCAATTTATGACTTTTTTTGTCTGGAGGTTTGAATTTTTCAAAATTGGAAAAAAAAAAAAAAATTTCGACACCTAGTCTAGTAAGGGCATATAACTTTTTATCTGTACAGCAAAGAACAAAACTCTATTAGAAGCTTTTGTAGCTAATAGATTTTGAAATATACCTTCCAAATTTCAGATCATTCCAAAACGTGGTTTTGCCCCAGCGTCGACTTGAAGTTGGGTGAAATTTTCCAAAAAACTTTTAAACCGTTATATTCTTGTAAAAACGTTGGGAATGGAGGTTTTAGTCGGGAAAAAGCTATCTATACTGAAATTTTCGCATGAATTTTGTGTGAATGAATAAAACCCCAGCCACTTCTGTTCTGTGGCAACTCTCTGCCATCATCTGTTTTTCCTGCTGCGTTAAATCTTCCTCTCTTTAAGGACTCTGTACACGCTCACCTGAGAGATTTGCGTTAGGCTGGGATTGGGGTGGGTCATGTTTTATTTTATACTTCTGCTCCCCTCCGTGAGCGGTGAAACTGTAATATATATATATATATATATATATATATATATATATATATATATATATATATATATATATATATATATATATATATATATATATATATATATATATATATATATATATATATATATATATATATATATATATATATATATATATATATATATATATATATATATATATATATATATATATATATATATATATATATATATATATATATATATATATATATATATATATATATATATATATATATATATATATATATATATATATATATATATATATAATTTATGCACAATTTTACGCAATTTAAATTTCAATTTTTAATAGAGATTAGAACTTGGCTCACTCTATCCAGTCGAGGCTCATAAAAATATTTTCATCAAATAATGAGACTCAAATTTAGTAAAATACGTTTTCATATTCCTCGTTAAAAAAGATGGATTTGGTCTGATGGAAGGTTAAAATTATAATGCAAATTATTAAAATCATATATATTATATATATATATATATATATATATATATATATATATATATATATTATATATATATATATATATATATATATATATATAATTAAAGTCTGCTCTCTCGCATATCAAATACATTAAACATCAGAGTTTAAAGTTTGCTATAGGAGAATCGAACCCGAGCCCTAAAGCACAAAAGCATAGAGTTTTACCACTACGCTACTGACAATTCAAGAGAGAGGACGAAAGAGGAGAGTTATGAATAATATTTCACAAGTACAACCTCCAAGGACTTCTACCGACTTATTGTCTTAATGACATATCTGTTAAGTTATGTTGCCTCACGCTTAAGCACGGTCGGGAGAAGTCCTTGGAAGTTGTTCTTGTGACTTATTATTCATAAGCCTCCTCTTTGAATTCCTCTTTTGAACCGCCAGTATCGCAGCGGTAAAACTCTATGCAATTGTGCTATAGGGCCCGGGTTCGATTCCCCTATAGCAAACTTTAAACTCAATGTTTAATATATATATATATATATATATATATATATATATATATATATATATATATATATATATATATATATATATATATATATATATATATATATATATATATATATATATATATATATATATATATATATATATATATATATATATATATATATATATATATATATATATATATATATATATATATAGAATGAATGTGGGAAAGACAAAAACTATGATCGTAAGTAGGGTGGGGGACCCCATCTTGAGAGATCAACAAATGAACATGTCAGTTAAAAGTATGATATATGAAAGTATTTTGTTGATGATCCTTGCTGTCCAGACTTGGAGCACTACAGGGAGAGGAGGGGAAGATGCAAGCAGCGGAGATGAAGGTGCTGAAAACCATGGTGAGGAAAACCTGAAAAGATAGAATAAGAAATTGTAGGGTGAGAGAGAGTGTTGGTGTGAGATCTGCCATGCATAGGGTGGATGCTGCTAGGCTAAGATGGTGGGGCCATCTGGAAAGGAGGTGAATGCCTGTGGTGGTCAGGCCGAGGGAGAGACCGAGGAAGAGGTGGATGGATTCGTTGGAGGACTCTCTGAGAAGACATGGGCTCCCTTCGATGCAAACACTGATGGATGGACAGAGGTTGATGGTGGAAGATTCTGGCCCGACTAACAGGATGAAAAAGGTCTTCCTGGGAGGGGATATATATATATATATATATATATATATATATATATATATATATATATATATATATATATATATATATATATATATATATAATATATATATATATATATATATAATATATATATATATAAGCAGTCGCAATTCTGACATCAAAAAAACAAATTATTTCTATCAGCTAAGACAAACTTAACACACAGTAGAATCCTAGACTTATATATATATATATATATATATATATATATATATATATATATATATATATATATATATATATATATATATATATATATATATATATTATATATATATATATATATATATATATATATATATGACAGTGTGTGGCATGCGTCACTGCTCTCCAGGCTCCCCTCCTATGGGTTTCCTCCTTCTCTTTGCTTACTTATGTCTAGCTTTCTTTCTAATCGTTCCATTTCGGCTGTTGTTGATAGGGCGACTTCTTCTTCTTTCTCTGTCAATAGTGGTTTTCCTCAGGCCTCTGTCTTGTCTCCTACTCTATTCCTACTTTTCATTAATGATCTTCTCAGTTGTTCGTCTAACCCTATCCATTCATATGCCGATGACTCGACTCTCCCTTCTACTACTCATTTCAAATCTGCTCCCTCCTTTGCATCTAGAGTTGCCTCTCTTCTTCATCTTTCCGATTCCATTCTTGCAGATTTGGCTAGAATTTCCCAATGAGGTCATCTGAACCTTGTGAAATTCAATTCTTTAAAAACTCAACTCCTAGAGATCTCCCTCTCAAAGACACCTCTTAACATTTCTATTTCTTTCTATGGTTCTCCCGTCTCTCATGTTGACAATATAAATATTCTTGACCTTTACATAAGCAAAAAAATGTTTTGGAAACCTCACATCACAATGGTTGATAGGGTGGTCTCAAAGAACCTGGGAGTTCTGCTTAGGCTGCGAGAATTTTTTTCTTCCTCGCAGTTACTCCACTTATACAAGAGCCTCATCCGCCCTTGTATGGAATACTGCTCTCATATCTGGTGTGGCTCAGGTTTCACCCGTCTTTTGGATAGTGTTGAATCAAAGGATAAAAGACTTATAAATTGTTCCGCTCTTACAAATTCAATTGACCCTATTTATGCGACGTGACGTTGGTGCCTGTCTCTTTTCTATAGGTACTACAGCGGCAAATGCTCAAGGGAATTGTCTACTCGCATACCTTCACCTTTACGGCGTCCTCGTAGCACAAGGGTTGCATTGTCTGCACATACATTTTGTGTAGACATAGCAACTCCAGGCTTATTCGCTGTGGTGCCTCCTTCTTTCCAGCCACCTCTGTTTTGTGGAATTCTCTCCAATCTTATGGGTTTAATGCTGAATTTAATCGCCATTCCTTTAAAGCCCACGTCTGTGCTCACCTGCGAAATTTGCGTTAGGTGGGGCTTGTGGGTTGTTTTTTTATCTCATCTTTTGCTCTAGCACCCCCTCCTTGAATAGGGCTCTGCCTGTGAGCGGTGGTGATGTGTAATATATATATATATATATATATATATATATATATATATATATATATATATATATATATATATATATATAATATATATAATATATATATATATATATATATATATATAATAAATTTTTGTTTCGGAAATTGCTTTGCAAAAATAGTCGTACATTTTAATTGTTAAATATTTTCAACGAGCACAGCTAATAATATATGCTATTATATATGGAATGTGGACACATATACAGGGCAATTATATATATATATATATATATATATATATATATATATATATATATATATATATATATATATATATATATATATATATATATATATATATATATATATATATATATATATTAGCTTAACATCGCAATAACCGCAATAAATAAGTTTGGAAAACGAAGAGCATTTACGGGAAGATAAGAAGACTTTCCTCCTACGGGTTCGATTCAGTGTATGTTGCAACCGAGAACAACAAAAAACTCGACGCCTTATCCTTGAGCTGTCCTCAAACCCAAAAAAAATGTTTGATTCGAAAACAACATGAAGCGTACAAGCTCTCATCAACGCATTATCATCTGATTTTCACCCTGCTCAGATGCACATTTAGTACATACACTGTGCGCAATGTGTACGCATGATAACATAAGGCATACATCGACTAGTAGTCAGCAAAACTGAAATTTATATTAAATGGATGAAATCAGTTGAGCGCGCTTTTCATGTTTAAAGAAAAATTGAATTAAAAAGAAATACTTTTTGAAAATTCGAAGATTTTCATTGCTAAATTTTTTAAAAATAATTCTTAAACATTCGCAATTGAAAATGCGAATGCGAAAGCGAATGCCATTGCGAATGTG
>SEYY01007840.1:32500-36678 GCA_009176605.1 Armadillidium nasatum
TGTTACACAACATCCGTTCATCGCAAACAGACTCACACTCCTTTAGGCACCAACTTTTATAGTTTCTCTTATTTAAAATATAAAATTAATAGTATCTCTACTCTAATTCACAGAGCCTACACTCACTGCTCTAATTTTAATCTTCTTCACCTTGAATTAAACACCATCTCGGAATTTTTTAAAAATAATGGCTTCCCTTCTGACATTATTTCCAAGCAGATTCACATCTACTTAAATTCCCTGTATTACCACCCCTCTCCGATTTTACTCGCTCCTAAAAAACAGATATTCTTCAAATTTCCATATATTGGCACGGCTAGCTCCCAACTTGCTGATGACATCACCCAACTTACTAATCGCTTCTACCCATTTCTACTCTTATTAACCCTTTCACCATAGGTTCCATCTTCAAAATTAAAGACTCTCTCCCCTACCTGCTACAGTCTGCTGTCGTCTATAATTATATTTGTTCTTGTGGTACACAAGACTCCTATATAGGTTCCACTATACGACGACTAAGGACTCGTGCGTGTGAACATATGGGAATCAGCCCTAGAACCTTCACCACCCTCTCCTCTAAATCTACCTCTGCCATCCGCTCACATTCTCAAAAATGCCATAACCCCATACTTTTAAAAAACTTTCATATACTTTCAAGGCTAACAAACAGGACATCCTTATTCTAGAATCACTCTATATAAAACAATTGCAACCTTCTTTAAACTCGGACTCCTCCTCACACCCACTACCAATAGTGTAACTTTCATTACTCTAATATATTGCGTTATATATAAAAAAAAACACACAACCAACCAACTCTGCTTTATATTAATATACAACGTAATCTCTAACCGCAAAAATCTTTCCCTCTCCAATACAATCTGGAATACCATACCAGTAACAAGTAAGTTCTCTATTATTATTGTTACTATTATTACTATCGCTGTTATTACTATTATAATAATTTTAAGGTTATTATTATTTGACATCATTATTATTGTTAGTATTTACCATTTTATTATTATTATTATTATTATCACGTATTGAATAATTATTAGTCATATTATTATTGACATTAATATTATTATTGGTTTAATTATTTTATAATATTATTATTCTATCATACTATTAATTAATCATAATTACATTAATTATATCGCCTATTATTATTTATCTTTTTGTTATTAAGTATTATTTTATATTTTATTTTTATTTCTTTTTGTTTTTCCGTTTTCTTCCAGTCCTGATGATAATCTCATAGAGGCCGAAACGTCGATGTTAATTTTGTAAATAAAGTTACATGTTTGCGGCTGTAGTCTCAATACTCTTTGTAATATATTTGAAGTTTCAAAACAAATCCTTTATCAATATATATATATATATATATATATATATATTATATATATATATATATATATATATATATATATATATATATATATATATATATATATATATATATCTATATATTATATATATATATAATATCTTTGTCTCGGGGGACGTTTCTGTCACATCTGAAAATTTAGGGGCCGTAATCTTGATGGATGGCAGATTCATCATCTTCAACTAAATCTTTTTCTCCTCAAATCCATGGTGATAGCAATTGTTCTCTTGTCCTTTGGGAGAGAGACAATGTTTATCGTGAATGGAAAAACTCTCCTTCTCCTATCACTTATTAATTTTCCTTCAGATCGGAATCGTTGCAGGATGTTCTCGACGGACTAAGCGTAAAAAAGGAAGTGCGCTGACCTCCATGGTTCCTACTGATAAAAATTTTGGCCTCTTGTCAAAAATATCTCTAATAACTTCTATAAATCTGCCTTTCCTCTTCTTATTCGCTCTGATGGCTCTGTAGCTAATACTCCTTCTGAAAAGGCTAATCTCTTCGGTCTCCTTTTCTCATCTAATTCCACCCTGCTTGATTCTGGCATCCCTTCTCCTACTCCTTCTCCTCTCAGGTATCCCATGTCTCTATATGTAATTACTCATGATCGGGTGCATGGGATCCTCAAATCTATTAACGCCAAGAAGGCCAGTGGTCCGGATGGCATTCCCCCTCGTGTTCTGAGGGAGTGTGCCTATTCTCGTTCAGCTCTCCTCAATATGCCTTAATGCTTATACTTTTCCTTAATGCTGGAAGGGTACATTTGTTCAGCCGATCCCAGAAAAGGTGGACCCTCTGACACTTATAACCATCGACCTATAGCTCTCACTTGTGTTCTGTCTAAATTTTTGAAGTTCTCCTCAACTCTCATTTCCTGGATCATTTGGAGTCTCATTCTCATCTCTCAGATCGCCAGTATGACTTTCGACGCTCGAGGTCAACTGGAGACATACTTTCTATCTTAGGGACTTCGGGGAGTCTTGTGTGGTGGCGCTTGACATATCCAAGGCTTTTGACGGGTATAGCATGCGTCTTTACTCTCCAGGCTCCCTTCCTTTGGATTTCCTCCTTCCCTTTGCTTACTCTTGTCTAGTCTTCTCTCAGATCGTTCCATTTCGGCACTTGTACATGGACGCCTCATCCTTTTTCTGTCAACTTGTTTTTCCTCAGGGTTTTATCTCCAACTTTATTCTACTTTTCATTAACGATCTTCTCAACTGCACTTCTATCTCTGTTCACTCTTATGCTGATAACTCAACTTTACATTCTTCTGCTCATTTCAAATCTGCTCCCTCTTTTGCTTCTAGAGTTTTTTCTCATCTTCAACTTTCCGATTCTATTCTTGCCGATCTGGATCTGATTTCCCGGTGGGATCATAGCAATCTTCTGAAATTCAACTCTTTAAAAACTTAACGTCTTCAAATCTCCCTCTCAAAAACACCTCCCAACTTTCCTTACTCTTCGATGGCTCTCCCGTCTCACCTGTAAATAACATTATCATTCTTGGTCTAGATAAACAAAAAATTGTCTAGGAAACCACATATCACAATGGTTGTTAAAGCGGCCTCTTAGAAGCTCGGAATTCTTTTCAGGTTACGAGAATTTTTTCCTTCTGAGCAGCTACTCCAATTATTTAAGGGTCTTCTTCGCCCTTGTATGGAGTACTGTTCTCACATTTGGGAGAGGCTCCGACTCCTCTTCTCTTTTGAATAGGGTTGAGTCTAAAGCTAAAAGATTAATAAACTATCCCCAATTTTCAGCCAAAGGGGGGTGTTTCGCATACGTGCGCAACAATGTTGTCTGTTCTCGTATATCTAATCTGAAGTCTTCTGAAAGCGTCTTATTTTAAATTTTCTTGCAACTCCACAACTAAATTCATTTATTTTTTCTACTTATCTCTTAACTCTACAGACAATAAAAAATTCTTTGACAATCTCAACTCCAAAATAGAACACATTCTTTCTTCTTCTTTCCCTGAAATCATCATTTTAGGTGATTTCAATGTTCACCACCGCAATGGTTTTCATCTAGTTCTCATGATCTAGTTGGTGAACTCGCCTACCATATTTCTATCCAGAACAACCTTGAGCAGTTGGTGCATCTCTACCCGTACCCTGACCATTGGTGTTGAACCCAATATACTTTTTTTTTTCATAACTTCTTATCTTCTCCTTACACTGTTAAACTCTTTCCTCCTCCAGGTTCCTCCAATTACCTTTTCTCTGTATCTTTTCTTGTCTCTTCAAGTTTTCCACAAGAAAAGTCCTCGTCTTCGGCAAGGAGACGTTTCTAGCATTTCGGTGCCAATAAATGGTATGACTTGCGATTGCACTTTTATGATTTTTCATGGAATGAATACTGTTTCAGTGTGAGGGGTCCCTCGGAGTGAGCTAAGCGAATAACCAAGGTGATTCTCTCTGGCATGGAGGCGTACATTCCATAGTCTTTCCCTTTTACTGAATCTAACAAACTTTGGTTTAACTCTACTTGTTCTCGTGCTATCCACCGTAGGGATGCTGTTTTCTACCATCGTTATCAAACTCCTGAAATTAATGCAACTCATATTTCATCACGGAATTGTGTAAAACTATTCTCCACAACACCATAAATTCATTTCTTCGTTTAAAATGCAATAATCTTTCTGGTTCTTCTACCTCACGCCCTTTCGGGCATTTTGCAAAAAATGTCAGCTCTAACTTTGCTTCTTTCTCTTTTCCTTCTTTAGTAACTTCTGAATGTACAACTACCGTTTTGACTTCCTCTAAAGCTGAATTCTTCGCTCAAACTTTTG
>SEYY01007841.1:5000-7500 GCA_009176605.1 Armadillidium nasatum
GACTCTATCGACAGATTTCGATATGTAAAGCGCGACAGTAAAAGATTTACCGAAATGCCGAAGAGCAATGGGCCAAAAGTCAGAGAGAAGGGAAAAGATCACCAGTAGAGCGTTTTTTACGAAGCCATACTGGCGATCAGAAATATGATTTGGAAAGTACTGAGGTTAAAGAAATGGTACTGTTGTTAAGGGGCTGAGAGTGGTCCCACTTCTTCGGCACAGGCTGAATGAGCGCACGTTTCCAGCAAGAAGGGAAGATTGAAGTAGAAAGACAGAGAGGAAATAGTTTACCAAGACAGGGTGCAAGCTCAGAAGAACAAGTTTTGAGAACCACAGGAGGGATACCATCAGGATCGTACGCCTTCGTAGTGTTAAGCTCAGAGAGTGCAAAAATGACGTCTTTAGATGAAATTACAATTTTAGGCATTAATGAAATGGAGGAGTTGAAGTAGTAGGAACAGATCCGGAATCGTCTAATGTTGAATTAGAGGCAAAAGTTTGAGCGTAGAGTTCAGGCAAAACGGTAGTTGTCACGTCAGAAGATACTAAAAGAACGAAAGAGGAAGAAACTAACTTTATATTATATATATATATATATATATATATATATATATATATATATATATATATATATATATATATATATATATATATATATATATATATATATATATATATGTATATATATATATATATATATATATATATATATATATATATATATATATATATATATATATATATATATATATATATATATATATATATATATATATATATATATATATATATATATATATATATATATATATATATATATATATATATATATATATATATATATATATATATATATATATATATATATATATATATATATATATATATATATATATATATATATATATATATATATATATATATATATATATATATATATATATATATATATATATATATATATATATATCAAATGACGAATTTGAGTTTTAAAAAAATCAATGTTCTATCTTCCAAAGTTTAGTTATTTCTTTAAAATTTGTAAAATGCATAAAAACTTATTTATTAATAATAAGAAACGTTGTTTTTCCTATTCAGCCATTATCTTACATTAGCTTTCCATTTAATAATAATCTTTTTAAAATGTTTTTCCCATATTGAACCAATTTTAAAATTGGATAAAGGTTCTTTTCATATTTTCTACGCATTTTCTTTCTCTTACCTTTACTTGTTGTCTTTTTGTTTCTTTGTTTTTTGTTTCTCTTCCCGGAATGAAAATTCAAAATATTTACTCAATAAACTAATTAAAAATCTCAAAAATTTCTTTGAAAGCTTTTTCCAATTTGCTCTTCATATTTTCTAAAGTATATAAGATCGCATAAAAGTTATTAAAAAAAAGCAGGAACTTCCTTTTTAGCTCTTATATATAGATTCCAGAGTATCGTATATATATATATATATATATATATATATATATATATATATATATATATATATATATATATATATATATATATATATATATATATATATATATATATATATATATATATATATATATATATATATATATATATATATATATATATATATATATATATATATATATATATATATATATATATATATATATATATATATATATATATATATATATATATATGTGTGATGGGACGATACAAAAAAAATTTCCGATTACCATTCGATGCCGATTCCAGAAAAACTTCCGATCCGATGCCGATTCCGAAGTCGATTCTCTCACTACTGTGAAAGAAGAATATAGCCGATGCCGATTAATTATCCCATCACTAATATATATATATATATATATATATATATATATATATATATATATATATATATATATATATATATATATATATATATATATATATATATATATATATATATATATATATATATATATATATATATATATATATATATATATATATATATATATATATATATATATATATATATATATATATATATATATATATATATATATATGGTGCGTTATGAGCAAAATTCTTTCATTCGAAAGATTAGAGCCGTAAATATTTGAGCGTGTTCGCTTGGATAGAAAATTTAAAGTGGAACAAATATTCCTGTACCTGTTTGCATCACTCTCTGAACAATAACAACTGCAAACGTACACGTATTTGTTGAAGCTCTTTAGAAACAATGTCTACTCTTAGGATTTTACAATGTTTAGATTGAATGCGTAAGCGGTTTGTACAACTATTGAATTGTATGCGTAACTTATATATATATATATATATATATATATATATATATATATATATATATATATATATATATATATATATATATATATATATATATATATATATATATATATATATATATATATATAGAGAGAGAGAGAGAGGGACGACTCAACAGTTAATTCACTTAATTATAAACTGTTTCGCTCTTTCCATTTCACTTGACCCTTTATATTTTCGGCCTACAACAATAAATACTCGAGGGAACT
>SEYY01007841.1:12500-17500 GCA_009176605.1 Armadillidium nasatum
TAATTATTTAGATTAATATGTTTTCCTTCTTAATAATATTTATTATCTCATAATTTTTATTATTATTATTTTTTCATTTTATTTGTTTTATACATTTTTTAAAAAATATTTTTATTCTTTTATGAAAATTTTATTAGTGAATTGTTTAGAAAACAATGTTTTTTTTTGTTTTTTTTAAAGATTTAGAGGCACTTTACTTCACTGTATTAATATATACTGTGTAGTTAACATCAAGGTCTTATTAAAACTAAATGTATTTTTGACATATTAAAAGAAAATAACTGGAAAAACAACATTGTATATTAAGAGTAGAAACATTTATATTTGAATATGACGTTTCCTGTAATAAATATTAGGAGTAATAAGGCTATGGTGTCGGTGTCTCATTTCTTTGACCTCCGTTCTTTCTTAAGTTCCCGAATCTATCCTTGACCGGAAGATTTGGAAACAGTATAGCTTTCGTAAGAAACGCTCCACTGGTATCTTCTTTCCCTTCTCTCTGACACTTTACTCCGCTCTTCGGCATTTCGGTGAATCTTTTACTGTCGCGCTGGACATATCGAAAGCTTTCGATAGAGTCTAGCACAAAGCTTTGATTTCCAAACCTTCCTATTTCGGTATCTATCCTTCTCTCTAATTTCTCTTTCCGGTTGTTCTATAGCAGCTGTTGTAGACTGCCACCAATCTTCCTTTAAATATATTAATAGTCGTGTTCCTCAGGGTTCTGTTCTATTCCCAACACTTTTTCTACTGTTCATTATTGATCTTCTCTCTATTACTTCTTCTCCTATCCACTTCTATGCTGATGACTCCACCCTTCATTACTCCTTTCACTTCGAAAGACGTCCCTCCCAACAGCAGTTAATAGACTCGAGGAGGGTAGCCTTGGAGCAACTAACATGTGATCTTTCACGTATTTCTAGTTGGGGCAGAGAAAACATGGTTGTTTTCAAGCGCGTGTGTCTGAAAATGTCGGCCTCTAATGATCTGGATAGAAATTTTCCAACTCCGGTGAAGTATATATATATATATATATATATATATATATATATATATATATATATATATATATATATATTATATATATATATATATATATATATATATATATATATATATATATATATATATATATATATATATATATATATATATATAGATACTGTATATATATATATATATATATATATATATATATATATATCTATATAAAAATAAAAATGGAAAAAATAATAAAAAAATATATACATATATAATATATTTTTTTAATTTTTATATTTAAGTACACTCCATGTAGCCTCTATATTTTGGGTGTAAGCTCCAGTTTGAGGATCCACAAAATTTTTACTGTGGTTCAAAGTAAGATGTTTAAAAAAATGGTTTTTTACGACAATTGATGAACTAAAAAAATTTAAATTTGGTGTTATACCCAGCATATGTCTACGGGGGCTCTGCCCCCCGTACCCCCCGACCCGTGAGTGATGATGATATTGTCGACCACTTTTCCTTTTCTACGATTTGGGGTATTTTCCATTTTTTTTTTTCAGAGAGAGTTCCCCCATTTGAGCTTGTGCCATATAATATATATATATATATATATATATATATATATATATATATATATATATATATATATATATATATATATATATATATATATATATATATATATATATATATATATATATATATATATATATATATATATATATATATATATATATATTATAGGGATCATGAAATGACTAAAATTACTGCTATTGAAATGCTTCTAAGAAAAAACCCAATTAACCTTATCTGAAAAAACAAAAACTTTACTATATAATTTGTTTCATAACAAACAGCTATGTTTTTCTATATATATATATATATATATATATATATATATATATATATATATATATATATATATATATATATATATATATATATATATATATATATATATATATGTGTGTGTGTGTAATGTGTGTGTGTGTAGTTGTGTAGGTGTGTGTATCCTTTCTGGTGATAAAAAAAAAAAAAAATAAAAACCCGTGGTCTTGTATTTAGTCCAACAAAGTTTTGGAGGACAAATTTCATATTTAGACAAATCAAATGAAAATTCGACCTATTCAGCTACTCGGGATTTGAAAATGTGTAAACCCTAAAGAAGAGTAGTAAAAAAGGAGTACTATTCTAAACTTTACCAGCAGAGTATATGGAAGAATAAGCATAGTAGTTACGTCTGCGGTCAGAGAGTTTCAAAGAGAAATGATGAGAATGTGTAGATAGATGATTCACAGTAACTTTCCTCAAAGGATGTGGTATTCAACCTGAAGGGTTACAAAAGTAATTCATTAGTAATAGCAATAGTATAAATCTATAAGAATAATGGATAAAGGATTTCGACTGCTAGAGAGAGATTGGACATTACAAGTGAGAACTAAAGATTTGAAAGCATCAGTGGACCTATGTTCCACCCTTTCAATAAGAATCGTATTAGTTGAACCACACCAGATATGCGATGAGCGCTTCAGATAACAATCAACTAAGCTCCTTTACACTGAAAGCAATTAAGGTGGTGAGAAGTTCCGAACAGGTAACATCTTAGAGGCTTATTTACTAAGAGAAAGAATGTGGCTCTTCCAAGGAAGATTTAAGGGAAAACGAAAGATAGAATATGAACAGAGAATGTTTGAACCGTGTTTTCGAAGACGTAGTTGACTGGTTGAACAGATAGATGAAGAAGTTTAGGTACGGAAGAACTTAGTACAACCATGTTTTCTCTGTATCAATTACGAGCAAGATTAGGAACTGGATGCTCCAAGACCATCTTCCTAGCATTAGCAGTTATTTGCACTGGAGTAGGATATTTTTTTCATAACAAATTAGATTAGAATATTCAAATGAGATTAGAACATTCAAATGTAAAGGGTGGAGTAGTCGGCATCGAAGTGGATACGTGACAAACTAACAGATAGATCATTAATGAAAAATAGACATGTAGGGAAGAAAACAGGCTCTAAAGAAACATTACAATTGATAGATTTAAGGGATAAACAGTGGCGGCAATAGAACTACCGAGAAAAAAAGTCAAAAATAAGTTAGAAAGAAAGGAATAGATAATTAAAGAAGGAAGTTTAGAAATCAAAATTTTGTGGCAGACATTATCGAAAGCTTTCGATATATTTAGCTCTAAAGAAAAAGATTCACCGAAATGCTGAAAAGCAGAAAACCAAGAGTCAGGTAGAACGGAAAGAAGATCACCAGTTGTAAGCTCTTTACAAGGAACGATAGTAGCTGTTAAAGATAAGATTAGAACATTAAAATGTAAAGGTTTATGGTGGAGAATTTGCGGGATGGAGAATGCAGAGATAAATTTGAGAGGGAGATCGATGAGAAAAGAAGAAACTTGACGGTGGGCATGAATATGGATGAGAGCTGGAAAGCACTGAAAGATGTTCTGATATAAGTGCCCTAGGAAATTGTGAAGGTGAAGACTACCCATGGAAGGAAAAAAAACAAAACAAACAACATGGTGGAATGAACAAGTCCAGCGGGGGTGAAAGGAAAGATGAGATGTTTCAGAGGGTGGATAAAGACAAGAAAACTGGAAAACAGGAAGGGGTATGTAGAGGCGAGGAAGGAAGCGGATCGGATTAAAAGAAGAGAAAAGGAAAATACATGGGAAAAACTGGGAGAAGAGCCAGAGGCAGATCTCCTGGGAACAAGAAAGCTAATGTACAGCATTGCGAAAAGCTAGAGAAAAGGCCCAACCCCAAGTAATGGATAATTGCTGGAATGAAAGAAGAACACCAAAGGAGTGAAACAAATCGATAATTTGCCCTATATTTAAGAAAGGTGATAAGACGGACTGTAAAAATTATAGAGGAATTGTGTTAATGCCTCACATCGCGAAGGTGTACGAGAGAATATTGGAGAGAAGACTGAGGGTGAAAGTGGAGAATAGATTGGATGATTGGCAGTATGGTTTTAGACCGGAAAGAACAACTATCGATCTGATTTTTACACTAAAAATGATATGTGAGAAGAGTCATGAATTTAACCAGAGATATATGGTTTTTGTAAATTTAGAAAAAGCATTTGACAGAATATTGAGAGAGATTTTGTGGAGGATATTGGGAAGAGGGAGAATGGAGTACCGAAAAAGTTGATAAGAACAATAAGGAGTACATATGCTGATAGTTTTTGTAAAGTAAAAACACAGATGGACTAAGTTTGGAATTACGACGGGAGTGAAGCAGGAAAGTGTGCTCTCCCCAATTTTGTTTATAGTTTTAATGAACTTTTCTGGAAGGCTGGTGCAGAGAAAGGTTGACGGGGAGATACCCGGATACGTAGACAATCGTTGGCGTTGGTTTCAAAATCGGAGGAGGAGCTGCAGAGGTTTGTCACGATGTGGGGTGAGGTCTTGACTGCAAGAGGAATGAAAATTAATAAGGAGAAAACGGAGGTAATGTTGGTGAACAGGGCCCAGGACGAACTGAACATAAGAGTGGAGGATGTAATACTGAAACAGACGGATCAATTTTAATATCTTGGAGTGTGCTGTGGTGTGAAAAATATGTTCTTGGAGCTGAACCATAGAATTGGAAAGTTTAATGGGACACTTGCCTCGCTGTATCCATTGCTCAAGGATAAGATCATCTCGAGGAAAATTGAAACCATATTGTGTACAAATATAATGAGACCTGTATTGATGTATGAGCAAGAGGTCTGGACGCTCAATTCAAAAGCCAAAAGTAAAATACAGGCTTGTGAAATGAAGGTGTTAAGGCTAATAATGGGAGTGACAAGGATGGATAGAGTGAGAAACGAGGATGTGGGAGCTGGGCTTGGGGTGGAGAGTGGGCAGCTGAGGTGGTTCGGACATGTGAAGAGAATGAACGAAGATAGGTGTAAAAGAAGGTATTACGAATAGAGACCGGAGGGGAGGAGAAGGGTGGGAAGACCGAGGATGAGGTTGAAGAAGTGGAGGAGAAAAGGATGTATGATGA
>SEYY01007841.1:20000-25000 GCA_009176605.1 Armadillidium nasatum
CCATTATGGATTTATACTCCGAAATAAAATTTTCAATGCAGAAAATACATATTACTTATAAAAAAAGTTTCTTCACTAAGGTGACCATATTTTTCTGACCAAAAATCGGGAAACTTCTGAACATTGCCCCCCCTCACACTTCAAATACCCTCCTCGTAAGGGTTTTAAGGGATGTATAAAGATGGGTGATTTTTAATATAAAGAAGAAATACGATTGTTGTTTTCAAAAACAAGTCATATGGTTTATTAGTTAAGGACATTCTACAAAAAAAAAAAAAAAAAAAAAAAAAATAATTTTTGCTATCTCTAATTTAAACAAAAGTTGGATAAAATACTATTATTCGTTCCGATTTATCCTCTAAAAAAAATCGGAACACGGCTTAAAAAATCGGGACTATCCGATAAAATCTGGACGGATGGTCACCTTATACTTCACCAATTTCTTTTTCTATTAATATATATATATATATATATATATATATATATATATATATATATATATATATATATATATATATATATATATATATATATATATATATATATATATATATATATATATATATATATATATATATATATATATATATATAATATATATATTAATATAATCTTGGAAACCTCATACCACAACGGTCGCTAAGGTGGCCTCTAAAAAGCTGTGTGTTCTGTTCAGATTGCGGGAATTTTTTTTCTTGAACAGTTACTCCAATTATATAAGGGTCTTTCTTATCCATCCTTGTATAGTAAGGCAAAAAGACTAATAAACTGTCCCCTACTTTCAAACTTCCTTGACCCTCTTTCTCTGTAACGTGACGTTGGCTCACTCTCTTTTTTCTATAGGTACAACTGAAGGTGCTCGAGGGAAATTGACCTCTCGACATTACACCTCCATTGCATGGCCCTCACAGCACAAGGGGTGTTTTGCTTGCAGATGAATTATGCGTGAGCATTACAAACTATAGGATTGCACGTTGGGATACCTCCTTTTTTCCAGTCACCTCTGTTCTGTGGAACTCCCTACCTTCTGTTTTTCCTGCTGTATTTAACCTACCTCTTTAAATCCTCTGTCTGCGCCCACCTGAGAGATCTGCGTTAGGCTTGGTGTGTTTTCTTTTAGTTTAGAGACAGAGATCTATGATGAATCAAAGTTCGAACGTTTATTGTTGGAAGTTCCGAATGTAATTGACAAAAGAAATATCAAAATAAATTACTTAGATTTTCGTATAACTTAATCCCCAATCCTAATTTTCATCTGCTAATAGTTGTTATCTGTTAAATGTCTTTCGTTCAAGGCTATTGTTATTTAGAAACAAAGATCTTAATACGCATCATGAAAATATAATGAAGATATTCTGCAAGGCAATGGAGCAGGTCATTGTATTATATACCAAGCACTTACCTTAAATTTTCTTTATTATATTATAGAAAATAAGTTAATACTATCATATTATATGAGAAAAAGAAATACATAACCAGGCAACGGAAACTAAACCAGAATTTTCCTTAAATGTTTTAATTGCTTGAGGAAGAATAAAAAAATTTGACTGTGGTAGAAAAATGGCGATGTTATGAATGAGAACTGGAATTTAGTTATGAGTACAGTGATAAAAGTGTCTCTTGTCATCTGTGTATCGAAATTTTTTTTTAAAAAAAAAATAAAAAAAAAAAAAAAAAAAAAAAAAAAAAAAAAAAAAAAAAAAAAAAAAAAAAAAAAAAAAAAAAAAAAAAAAAAAATTATATATATATATTATATATATATATATATATATATATATATATATATATATATATATATATATATATATATATATATATATATATATATATATATATATATATATATATATATATATATATATATATATAATATATATATATATATATATATATAATATATATATATATATATCTTGTACAATATTTAGATTACTTTGATTAAATATGCAAGATACTGTTAATGAATTTTACATTATTAATGTCGAAAATTCAATTTACACTAAAAAAATTTATTTCACAAATTAAAAAAAATGTTTACCTTAAAATAATCTCTTGTTTTCTATTACCAACATTTTCTATGACGTTAAAAGGGGAAACAATAATAAAAAAAAAAAAATATTATTCACGTTTTCCTTTTAAAATTTTAATTTTTTTTAATTAACAAAAATTTACTTTTTTTTTTTTTCTTTTTAAAATTTATTATTACTTAAAAATTTTAATTTTTTATATTTTTATTAATTTTTATTAAAAAAATAAAGTTAATAAATAAATAAATAAATAATAATATAAAATAAATAAAAAAAATAAATAAAAAAAATTTAAAAAAAAAAATATTCATAAATAAATTTGCGATTTTTTTTTTTTATTCAAGGTTAGATAGGAATATTTTTTATTAAGCTACTTTGCAAAGTATTATTTCTCCTACAGTGGCGGCAATAAGTCTCTCTTCGACCCCGCTAATTCGGGGGGGGGGGAGGGACCAGACGGAGACCCTTGTGTGAGCATATAAAGAAATCCTTAGAGATAAAACAAAGCAGTTATAATATATATATATATATATAATATATATATATATATATATATATATATATATATATATATATATATATATATATATATATATATATATATATATATATGAGAAGGTCTCATGGAAGATATTGTTAGGGGTGGGGTGTTCCCGACGATCTTAGCACCGCTATTATTCTCCTACCACCACCTCTACCACTATTACTATTACTTCTACTTCTACAACTACTACAACTAATAAATAATAATAATAATAATAACAACATATCGTTTATTTTGAATAATACCTCTGGGTGTAACTCTATATCCACCAGCTGTAGTATGAACTTCTAGGATTTAAAAAAAAAAAAAAAACAAAAACAAAAACAAAACAAAAAAAGTCTGATGTTTCATATAAATAGTAAGACATACTTTAATTTAGTAAGGATTGTTTTTTTTTAAATGTAATTTTATCTTCTGAATTTGGGCGAAATTTTAATTTTACGTATAAAATACTTAAACCATGGTTTTATTTGAAATAGATATGATTCTACAGCTTATTATTTTGTTCTACCTTGCCTCCTTCGGTATAATTTCTATTTCTGGGATGTTGCTTTACTAAAGTTTGGCATCGTGTCCTTTGTTTGGTTTTCTATTATACATTGTAAGAGACATTTTCATTAAAATTACCTTAAAATCATTCATTGAGGTAACTTTATTCCCTCGTATCATCAATTATGCTAAGCTTTGGCAAGTTTAAGCAAGATAGGTCTGTTACAATAGGCTGAGATGGCAAAAAATCATTTAAATTGATATTTTGATGTTTTATCCAAATTTAACTTTTACCAAATATTTATGAAAAATACTTAAAGCTTTTGATAAAATATGCAAAGAATTTTTAAATTCCTTGCACATGC
The DNA here is from genome assembly GCA_009176605.1 of Armadillidium nasatum. Lineage (NCBI taxonomy): Eukaryota > Metazoa > Arthropoda > Malacostraca > Isopoda > Armadillidiidae > Armadillidium > Armadillidium nasatum. Next base: position 23,426 of record SEYY01007841.1, read on the forward strand.
ACTGGAAGCTAACGTTAGTCTTCAAAATAAACCATTCAAGATATATTCTCCATATAAATTTCCATTTGAGACCTTTGCATAGTTCTGCCTAATTTTGTTGATTGACTCAGGTTCAAGTACTCTTGTGCAAACTCATGCTTTTAACACTTATATTCACATCATAAATATCATCATTATTAATATTCTGTAGCTTCTATGATTGTGTCCCTTTTATCCTTCTGGCTTCTCAAGCCCTACTCACTATTTGATTCTTATCTTAGACATTGCTCACAAGCAGCTACTTGCCACTTGTAAGAACCTAAGAACCCTCAAATTCAAGTAAAGGGGATGATAATATCATAAAGAATATAAAATATATAAAATCATAAAGGTCTCTCCAAGGTTCCAGAACACGCTCAAATAAACAAATCCCCTGTGATTATTTTGCATAAAAATTTATTATAACTGCATGTGCTCTTATCGATCAACATCACAACTTTCTTTTCCAAAAGTTATTTTGATTTTACTAGGTTTATCTTATGTTACGCGATCCATTTACCCACTTCACTTACTCTGCTTAATTTTGAGGTCTTAAAGCTTTCGATAGAAATTACAAACTCTTCCTTGATTTTTTCCCTTTCTTTCATTCTTTTCCTCTGATCTTTATTGCATTTCCCTTTTCTTCTCTTTCTCTCTTCTTCTTTTTCTATATTCCGTGTTTTTAGTTTCCTTTTTTGCAAGCTCTGTAATATCCTTTTCTTATTTTTGTTCCGAAAGACCATCATATTACCCTTATGGTCCAAATGATCTTTCCATTTTCTCTTCCCTGAATTTTCATTATTTTAAAGCATTTTGAGCTTCCTAAATTCTCCCCTCGTTTTTTCCTATTTTCAAAGGTTTTTTTTCTTCTTTTCCTCACTATTTTCTTAAAACTTTTTACTTTTGTTTTTTAAAATTAATTTTCTCTCATAATAATATTTCTCAGTCTCTATTTTATTATTTTTATTTTCTCTCATAATAATATTTCTCAGTCTCTATTTTATTATTTTTATTCCAATGACTTACTTTAAAGGTTCGTTCCTTTAATTTTTCCATTTGCAGTATGTATGTATCACTAATAATTGTTGGGAATGGCGTTAAAAATATTCTTATTAATCTCAGTCGTCCCACACGTACTCGTGCGACTTCGATATCATTTCAACATCCACGAATTACTTTTTAAAAAAATCTGCTTAAAACGCAAAAAAAAAAAAAAAATAAATAAATAAATAAATAAAAAAAAGGAAAATAAAAAAGAGGAAAAAAAGACAGTTTTACAAATCAATTTTAAACACAGCTTTAATTAAAAGTGAAATGCGTCGAACTATTTATTACAAGTATCTAAAGATTCTGAAATCTATAATCCACCTACTTAAAGTATTTCAAGTTTATAAGTTTGTCAATACAGAATATATTGTTTTAAACTTGAATCACATTCTCGTAACTTCATTCTTCTTCTCTTTACTTCTTCTTCTTACTGTTACGAAATACCTGCGATTATATCTAAAAGCACTTCTATTTGCATTTGACTATCTTGTATTTTCCCAGTTACCTTCT
>SEYY01007841.1:27500-30000 GCA_009176605.1 Armadillidium nasatum
CAAAATTTAAAAAAAAAAAAAAAAACCCTGTTTTTCCTTTAAAATATTCCAACATTATTTCCATCATACAAAAAATTGTAGTGTCAAATGAGAAGACGCGTAAAATTTCATCAGAAAATAGTAGTTCCAGAAAAAATGGCAAAAAAAAAAGCCTAAGGGATAAAGAACATCGTTTTCCAAACTTTCATAAGATTTAAAACTGGAGAGTTTTGAAAGGTGTTGTTCTGTTGTCGTCTCACCATATTTCTGGGATATGTATATCTACTCCATTAATCTCAGCACTTATGTGGGCAATAGCTAATGGAAAAATATATAGTCTCTTATGGTGCTGCACTTCTGGATTATGAAGTTGGACAGTCTGAACAGACTCAACTGAAAAGGACCACCAAAAAAAAATCTATTCAATCTATTTTCGATTGAAATCTGTCAATTTCCTAAATGGTCCTAAAATTACATACATGCAAATTAAAGAATAACTTGAATACCACCTACCTCAGAGTGTTTTGTGATGGTAGGTTTTTCTTACTCACTTTGTAGAATATTAAATTGTGTTTTCCATTTTTTATTTTAAATCAACATTCATTTTGAAAAGATAAAAAAAAAAAAGAAGCAGAAGGAGACATTCATTTTTAATTTATTTAACTCATAAAAGTTTGAAAACAAAGAACAATTAAGAACTTCTCTCTCTCTCTCTCTCTCTCTCTCTCTCTCTCTCTCTCTCTCTCTCTCTCTCTCTCTCTCTCTCTCTCTCTCTCTCTCTCTCTCTCTCTCTCTCTCTCTCTCTCTCTCTTTCTATATATATATATATTATATATATATATATATATATATATATATATATATATATATATATATATATATATATATATATATATATATATATATATATATATATATATATATATAAAGACCGACATCTCCAGATTCACAGTGTTTAAAAGTGTGCATACCAAAGGAAGTTTGGAAAATAGATAAAAGGGATGAGCTCCAAACTTTACAAATGTAGTTTATCTAATACTGAAAATAGGGAGTACGTCTGGGGTCAGAGAGCTGGACAGAGAAATTGAGACTATATAGAAAGGCGTATCGTACGTGCTGTTCTCAGTGTGTGAGGCATTTATTTCGAGAGTTCAGTAGACCAGCGTACATTGTAATAGTGATTGTAATGTATAGGGTGATGGAACAGTTCGCCGGGCAGAAAGAGGCAAGAGTGGTCAGAGAGATCAAGCGAAGGGATGGCATAAAGAAATTTTGAAGGCGCCTCAGAACACCCATCCTCTTGGAAACTTGTTAATAAAGAGGAATAATGTGATCTTTAAAAGAAAGATCGCAAGTTTAAAACCACCAAGAATATTAAAGGCAGAAGAGGGTTTATGTTGTGTGTTTTCAAAGGTTTTATAGCTGAGTAGAAGATTGTGTCGGTAGACTGATGAAGGAACTAGGGTTTTGAGGCTTTTAAAACAATCACATTCTATTTGGTCCAATGAAAAATATGAAAAAGATCAGGGGTTATCTGCATCAAGACCACCCTACAAGAGTTAGTTAACTGATGTTTGGGTGGGACATCTATCAAAGTGAAAGGAGTAATGAAGGTCAAAGTCGTCAGCATAGGAGTGAATAGGTGTTGAAATAATGGAGAGAAGATCTTTAACGAAAAGTAGAAAAAGAGTTGGAGAGAGAAAGAACCCTGAGGAACACCACTATTTATTGATTTAAAAGAAGAACTGTGGCCATCTAAAACAGCTGCTATAGAACGACAGGAAAGAAAATCAGAGAGAGAGAGAGAGAGAGACAGACAGACAGACAGATAGATTCCGAAAGAGAGAAGTTTAAAAATAAAAGCTTTTTTCTCCTGATGCTATTGGAAGCTTTTGATATATATATATATATATATATATATATATATATATATATATATATATATATATATATATATATATATATATATATATATATATATATATATATATATATATATATATATATATATATATATAACTTTTGGTGCGGTGGAGCTATATATAGCTCCATAGCAGCAAAGGTTTTACCGAAAGGCTGAAGAGCAGATAACCAAGAGTCACTGAGAAGGGAAAGAAGATAACTGATAGAACGTTCATTGCCAAAACCCATAATGACGATCAGAGATAAGATTAGAAGAATTGAGATGCTTGCAAATCAAATTGTTAAGGATAGATTTGTTAACTTTAGAAAGAACAAAAGTTAAATTCATGAAAGTTAATTAGAGGGCTGAGAGGGGTTCCCCTTCTTCAGCACAGATTGAACGAGGGCACATTTCCTGGAAGAAGAGCAAGTCGAAGAAGAAAGACCAAAGACGAAACAATTTACAAAGAAGGGGTGCAAGCTCAAAGCACAAGTTTTGAGAACGGCAGGAGGAATACCATCAGGACCCTACGCCTTTCTTATTAAAAATTCTATTATTATTATTATTATTATTATTATTATTATTATTATTATTATTATTATTATTATTATTATTATT
>SEYY01007841.1:32500-35000 GCA_009176605.1 Armadillidium nasatum
TATATATATATAATATATATATATATATATATATATATATATATATATAATATATATATATATATATATATATATATATATATATATATATATATATATATATATATATATATATATATATATATATTAATTTTTGTGTTTATGCTTGTGTGTAGGGTTTTTTGATTTTTTTGATTTTTTAAAAAAATCAAAAAAAATCAATGATTTTTTTATGATTTTTTTTTTTTTTTTTTTATTTTTTATTTTTTTTTAAAAAATAATAAAACTGTTTTTTTTTTTTATTTGTTTTATTTTGTCATATTTTTTGATACATAATGATATAACAGATATATTAGTTCCTTCTTACTGTGTTAAAAAACTTTAAAGTAGTTTATATATTAGAAATATAACTTCCTTAATATTTGGTTTCAAGATTTCATATAGGGTAATACAAGAATCTGATCTTCATTAATATAATTTATCCAATATAGAACTGTTAGAGTTTAGAATTCCTAATATATATTCAATCAAATCTTCAACAAAATTTTATTGAGCTTTAATCTAATGCAATTTGAGGTTATAGACAAAAGAGAAAACAGAAAAGACAATTCCTTTTAATTTTCAACCATTTAAATTTTTATACAACATTATAAGAAAACAATATTCCTCTATATAAATTAATAAAAGAAAGAAAAATTTAAAGCACTTTTGATGCATAATCATTAATCCATAAATTAATACATGCTTATTACTTATAATGTTATATTGTGCTTTTCTGTTTTCTCTTTTGTCTATAACCTCAAATTGCATTAGATTAAAGCTCAATAAAATTTTGTTGAAGATTTGATTGAATATATATTAGGAATTCTAAACTCTAACAGTTCTATATTGGATAAATTATATTAATGAAGATCAGATTCTTGTATTACCCTATATGAAATCTTGAACCAAATATTAAGGAAGTTATTTTCTAATATATAAACTACTTTAAAGTTTTTTAATACAGTAAGAAGGAACTAATATATCTGTTATATCATTATGTATCAAAAAATATGACAAAATAAAACAAATAAAAAAAAAGTTTTATCATTTTTAAAAAAAAAAAAAAATAAAAAAATAAAAAAAATCAATTTTTCATAAAAAATCAATTGATTTAATCAGCTGATTAAATCAATTTGATTTAATCAATGCCAACCCTGCTTGTGTGTGTATTTGTTTTTGTTAAGAAAAGGAAAAAAAGGAGTCACAGAAATTGGAAAAGGGCTGAGGATCTTCATCCGGAGCCTCAGTAGAGAAAACATTAGCGTCAGTAGTATAGGGAGCACTTTCGACTGGTGCCAGATTTAGCTACTTTTCAAAAACATCCTATGAACATAGTATAAATATATACTAACGTATATACAGTAGGTCAGATGGATAGGGAGATTCGTAGAAAAAAACGGGGATGGGATAAGCCCTTTTGCATTTAAATTCAAACTTCAACGACTATTTTCTAAATAAAGCCTTGTCCTAAAAAGTTGCCATTTTAAACATTTAAGTTACCACGTCGTTAGTTAAGCAATTTTTTTTAACAAATATTATCGTTTTTCCTGTAAAACTTTTATCAAGAAAATAAATAAAGACAAATATAAAAATATTTGTGGTTATCAAAATGAGCCTTTGTTTTTTTTATTTTGCCATTTTAAATTTATTTTATTTTTTTGCTGCAATAATATGGATTCAAGATTGTCCTAAAATTGTAACATTGATCTAAATTACTAAGTAATACTTCTACTATGGAATGAATGTCTCGTGCTTAAAGACTCACCAGGACAAACTATACATGAAGAGTTTATATCTTAATAGAGAGACAATAGTTTTACAATTCAAGCTTTTATTTCATTTTTATTCCAAGTTTTTGTTCAAAGTTTTTTTTTTTTTTTTTTTTAAATACAAAAATGCGACTTGAAAAAAGCATCTAATTATTAAATATTTTTGAGCTCGATAGAACGAATTCATTTATATGTTTATTTGTGTATCTTCTCTTTTATATTATACAATCGTTTGGTTTGTAAACTATTATTATTATTATATTATATTATTATTATATTATTATTATTATTATTATTATAGTAGTAGTACAGTAGTAGCAGAAGTAATAGTAATTAGTAGTCAATTAGAGACTCTATTTACTTTCATTTCTTTACTACACATATTACGATATATATATTATATATATATATATATATATATATATATATATATATATATATATATATATATATATATATATATATATATATATATATATATTAATATATATTATGTAACCTCTGGTGAGCAAAGGCCAGAGGCCTACCAATTTCCATCAGAGATGGGGGAAACGTCAGAAACCTGGCCAAGTTAATGGCCGACATGTCCCAATTCACGGTGTTTGAAGGTGAGCAAGTAAAAGGAAGTTGGAAAAACAGTTAAAGGGAGTATACTCGAGACGTTACCAGACGTAGAAAGGATAAGACTGCGTAGAAAGACGTGTCGTACA
>SEYY01007842.1:7500-10000 GCA_009176605.1 Armadillidium nasatum
TCTCTTATTGATATTTATGAAAAGTAAAATTAATTATTACGACCTATCAAGAACTAATCTAATCTACATTAACTAGACTTAAAAAATCTTAACATCAATATTCTATCCTAAACTAACGTATCCTTACCTAAATCTAACAATATAAATATTAAGTTTTCGGAAATAAAAGTAAATAATGTATGTAGAAGGATATTAAATTCTTGAACAGTCCAAACGTACGAAAAATTTTATGATTTAAAATTAAAATAGTTGTGCTAAAAAGTATTAATTTTTAAAGAAGAAAACCAATTATTAATGGGAAACTCTCTCTTACTCTTATATATATATATATATATATATATATATATATATATATATATATATATATATATTATATATATATATATATATATATATATATATATATATATATATATATATATATATATATATATATATATTATATATATATATATATATAAAGAGTAAAGAGAAAAGAGAGAGTTTCCCATAAATAATCGGTTTTCTTTCTTTAAAAATTAATACTTTTAGTATAAATATTTTAATTTTTAAATTATATATATATATATATATATATATATATATATATATATATATATATATATATATATATATATATATATATATATATATATATATATATATATATATATATATATATATATATATATATATATGTGTGTGTGTGTGTGTGTAAATAAATCCATTAATTAAATGAATAACATTTTATACTCTATAGCTACTATAATTTTCTCATCTTTTTCACCATTTTTATACTTAATTAATTCCAAACTAGCTACTTTTTCTTTCAGTTCGAATTATGTTCTTAATTTAGTTTTAACTGTTAATTATTCTGGTTTTTATTTTTTTATTTATTTATTATTTTATTTATTTATCTTTTTGTTCCTTTTCTTTGTGTCCATTTGAGTGTAGAAATGCATCTGTCTCTTATGTTAAACTTGATAATAGCTCAACACTCTTATTATTAACTTGTTTATTTGTTTAATTTATTTTTATTATTAAATCAGAAAGTATTCCAGCTCGCAAACAATTAAATAAAACTCATTTCTTCTGCATTATTTAACTTACTTTTATTACATTACTTATATATATATATATATATATATATATATATATATATATATATATATATATATATATATATATATATATATATATATATATATATATATATATATATATATATATATATATATATATATATATATATATATATATATATATATATATATATATATATATATATATATATATATATATATATATATATATATATATATATATATATATATATATATATATATATATATATATATATATATATATATATATATATATATATATATATATATATATATATATATATATATATATATATATATATATATATATATATATATATATATATATATATATATGTATAAAACCTCCGTTACCATTGTATATTATTTTACTAATTGCATTTTATTTATTTATTCGTTTCGAATTACTATAATCAGACTGACCTCTGATCTTCCATGGAATAACCACATTGCGTCTCTCGCTAAATATATATAGTGGTTGGGTGTCTTGGGGTGTCCTCAGAACTTTTCCTCACCACCTCAAATTATTCCTTGGGATGCTCTCAGAACTTTTTCTTCCCACCCCAAATTACTCCTTAGGGTGCACTCAAAACTTTCTCACAACCCCAAATTACTCCCTTTGTGTAACTGTCCTTGTATGAAGTACGCATTCTATACCTGAAATGGTTCGTCACATTATTCTCTCTTTGATAAAGCTTTGTGTGACGCATCAATTCTTTTGCTCTCACTAACACCTTCTCTAATTTCTTTCTGATCATCGAATAGATCCATCATTCTCTTTATATTATTTCTGTTTCAACAGATACTGCCCTTCTGAACTCTTTTTTCGTATACGTCCTCCATCGAGGAGAGTTAATACCGCATGTCTTTTATAACAATTTCATATATTCTCTGTTAATGCTGGTTCCTTGGATTTAACCGCTGTGCTCATTCTCTCATATATTCCATAGATAAATTTCCCTTGACTTTCACTCTAAACTCCTTTTTTTCGGATCATGTCAGACATTAATCTGGCCAGTGAATTTGTTTTTCTGTTCAAGTTTGGTGAAATTATGTGACATTAACGACTGGACGTTGTTGTTTTATATATATATATATATATATATATATATATATATATATATATATATATATATATATATATATATATATATATATATATATATATATAATATATAATATATATATAATATATATATATATATATATATATATATATATATATATATATATATATATATATATATATATATATATATATATATATATATATATATATATATATATATATATATATATATATATATATATATATATATATAATAACATTTAAATTTTGTTGAATTTATTTCCCAAAACTTTTTGAAAATTAAAATCAGTTGATTTGTAAAATATTT
>SEYY01007843.1:0-17500 GCA_009176605.1 Armadillidium nasatum
TTGCAAATTTAAGTTCATCATTTTTAAATGTTCGAAATTATTCAGAAATGATCAAAATGTCGTAAACTTTTTAATCTGAAACTTACTTGAAATGTTCGTTAGTGTCAGAATGTCGAATTTAATAAAAGTTTTCTAAATACTGAAATTTCAAAATTGCTTAAAGTGTTCAAAAGTTTCAAGGAAAGTTCTTCTAATGTTGCAAATTTGTTATTTAAACTGCGTTAAATTCTTAAAAATAGGTTTCGATATTGACCATTCAGATCGTTCAAAAAATTTTCAAAAATTATTTACAATTAGATTTTCAAACATAGGCAAGGTGTAGAAACATTTTGGACAATTCCATAATTTGACATTTTATCTAGAAGTCAATATATATATATATATATATATATATATATATATATATATATATATATATATATATAATATATATATATATATATATATATATATATATATATATATATATATATATATATATATATATTATATAATATATATATATTATATACTGTAAATTGTGACCTCAAGGAGATTAGTTCAAAAGCATATATTAAAACCATTAGAATAGCTGAAAAATATTCAAAATCTACATGTCCAGATACATGGAGTTTAAAAATGTTAAAATCAAAGTAATTACAGAAAGATTAATTAGTCGCAGGAGCTTCCTCAAAGGAAGAAGTATTTGATTATGGAGTTCAGAAGAGTATGTCCTTTGAAAATATCACATTTTAAGGAGGAGATTGCAGCGTCGGTTCGAAGGAGAACAAAAATTAAGTGAGGAATTGAGAGTGAGAGCTGATAAGGTAAAAAAAATCGAATTCATTTTTTCTGGAATGGTAGAATGAGTTGATCCATTCCAAGCATAAAAGAACGACCGATATCTCTGTATGGAAAATGAAACTAGATCGGTGTGAAGTTCTTTGAAAACGAAACAAAATCAGAACTTAAAAGATAAATAAATTAAAGAGAGAAACCATGTCATCTTTCCAAAAGAGATCTCGAGGAAAAGAAATACTAAGAATATTAACGACACAAGAAGAACCGAACTGCGTTGCTTATTTTCTTAACGGTTTAGTTATGAGGAATTTGTGTCAGTCAAACAAATGAAGGCTTTTTTTTTTAAACAGTACACAATTTCTTGTTTAATTAGAATTATGAAAATATTACACCTATCTTCAACTCTTTTTGATTTTATGGAATGCTTTTCAAAATCAAAAAAAAATGATTAAAAGAAATTAAAAATAGCAGGTGATAGAGCGAAACTCTTACGAGCACCACTTTTGTAAGACCTAAAGGATGAACGGAGGTCTTCTACAGCAGCTGATGCATAACGAAAGAAAAGAAATTCAGAGAGAAGTTTAGAAACGAAAGCTTTATATCGGACTCCATCAGAAGTTTTTAATATGTCTGGCGTTACATCAAACTCAAAAATCTTGAAAAGAACAGACATGGAAACGATAAGATGATAGTCTCATGATTGAATAGAATTTTATTTTATTTTATTTTTTTTTTTTTTTTTTTCACCATATATATATATATATATATATATATATATATATATATATATTATATATATATATATATATATATTATATATAATATATTATATATATATATATATATTATATATAGCTTAATTAAGCTCATTTTTTTAAACAAGTACAATTTTGTGGATGATCTTTACGACCTGAGAACTAAAAGTTGAAAGTCTCAAAGGAATCGCGTTTATAAATAAAATTGAGCTTCTTTCTTAACAACATTATATATAACTTAATATAAAGTAAATAAATAAAGAAATGAAGGAGAATTGTTATTATTCTGTCACTTTATTTATATATGTTTTGCTAGCATATATATATATATATATATATATATATATATATATATATATATATATATTAATATATATATATATATATATATATATATATATATATATATATACAGGGTGTTACAGGACCGATAGGTCATAGAGAGAGGAACACATACTCCCCAACCCGTAGCCTCGGAGTTCTACGCATGCGAAACATAGTCCCGATTTGTTATTTTGTTTCGTGTGCGTACGTCCGCGCGGTGTTTTAAAGGTAGCTGTAAATATGGACTACTAGTTACATGAATTGACCTAAATGATAATGTGTTACGGTGAGGCTAACGGAAATGGACGAAAGGCTCGTCGCATCTACGAGCAACGTTATCCTAACAGGAGACATAAACACCACAGTACCTTTGCGATACATCGCTGCCTACGGAAAAAGTACAACCTTCGTCCTCAATGTGTTGGCGGTGGAAAGCGTATTGTGAGGAGACCTGTGTTTGAGGTTGATGTGGTCGAGAGATTCAGCGTGCTATGGGTAGTATAAGTCACCTGTCCATATGGAGGGTTCGACGGGAATACAATCTACATGTATACCACCTTCAGAGGGCTCAGTCACTGGGACCAGGCGATTATGCACCTCGTATGCACTTTGTACAGAAGTTTCTTCATCGCTGTGCAAATGACACCGCCTTCTCCACGCACGTGCTATTCGCAGATGAAGCATACTTTACTTATAGCGGTTATTTTAATAGCAGAAATAGCCACGTCTGAGACTATGCAAACCGACATGCGGTTACTGTTCGACATTACCAATAACGGTTTTCCATGAACATCTGGGCTGGAATTGTTGACCGACATTAGCTGGAACCTGTAATCCTGCAAGTAAGGTTAATTGTTAATGGGAGCTGCGTACCTACAGTTCCTGCAGACCGTACCTCAGGACACTATTGGAGTACCGCTTGCGGTGGATCGACAATTCTTGTTCCAGCATGATAGCGCCCCAGCAAGCTTCTGTATTGATGCGCTGAAGCAACTAACCGTAGACTTTGGGGAACATTGGAATGGACGTCAGGACTTGTTGGTGGCCGCCGCTTTCACCTTCACTCTCCTTGTATTTCATCTTTGGGGTATGTCAAATGCATGATGTATGAAACTCCAGTTACCTCAAGAGCTCAGCTGATTGCTCGTATCAATGATGTATTTCATCACATCACCCAGAGTCCTGACATGCTTGACAAAGTTGGACGGTCGTTGATGCGATGGTATCAGGCATGTAATGAGGAGCACGGCAGACTCTTTGAACACACATTGTAATTCAAATATGCTTTCCAATAAAATGTATTGTATATAACTGTTCCCATTCCATTTCCTAACCGTACTGGTCAGCACACAAATCCATGCGCATAAGTACCTTAACAAAAAATTCTCATCTCTGTATGACCTATCGGTCCTACAAGTTTGTCGGTTGGTCTTGTAACACCCTGTATATATTATGTATATGGGAAACCTTGATTAACGAGGGTGACGATTTCCCAGAATGGTTCGCGATAATTGATATCGCATTATTAGAAACTTAAAAATAATGAGGAATAATGTAATTATAGCTGAAGATAGAGTAAGAAGCATTATTTTTAGACAAGTGAATATGTAACAATAATGATCATTCCCAGTTTTTACTTTTATTTCCATTTATTCCAAAAAACAAAATAAAAGAAATAATTTAATTTCCTTTTATTGAAATACTTATTTTTTAATGAAAGCCATATTGAACATAGTAAATTTTCTCACTTTTTTTCGATTATTGTTAATTATGCGATGTTGTCGCACGGCTGCTGTTCCTTCAATATTGCGGGAGATTTTACTGCTACGATTCATAACCTGGGCAATATCGTCACATTTTTCTATTAAAATTTGTATTTTCCCAACTAAATTTCACTGAATTATTCCTTCTGAGATATTTCTTTTGAGATTGTAAGCTTCTTCATCATCTTCAACTTTGAAAGGTTTTTGACATTCTAGATTAAGAATATAGATATCAATTAGCTTTTCCATATGTAATTCGATGAATTCAGGAACATTTCTTTTTCATATTCTTCAATTTTTTTCAAAATGTTTTACGGACTATAGAAAATTTCAATACCGTGAACTATAGAAAAAAATTTCAACGTTACTTTGTTCCTTTACCATGCTAATTTAACTTAGTGTGCTCAGTTCGATTTTCTAAAAAATATCTATCTTGTTAATCGGTGATTTCCTGTATATAATCCCAAAATTTTGAGATTGATGCTCTTTTCTCCAAGATATTTCACATTCCTGATGAGTTAGTGTCTTGTTGGTTTCATTTTTGTTCGTTTGTTATTGTGCACGTGACACCTAGCTATTTTCGAGATGAATCAGAAAATGAAACAGAGAGTGCAATCATTTTGGTGAAAAACTGAGGATAAATGCAACAGAAACCTTTGAAATTATTCAGCAACTTTTAACTGGCCACAGGTATTTCGGAGCCATGCGTTGTTTAAGTCTGATAGAGCATCAATTGCAACAACAATGATAATCCACTATGATCAGGATGAGACCATTCCCTACATTTGGGAAAAAATTGGGATTTGTTATGCTGGATTCTTAATGAAGCCTGAGGATGCACGGCATTGTGATGAAACCACATTTTACTCAGGTTTCATTCCTTATTCGACAGCTAATGACCATAAGCAGCACGGCTGCTGCCTCTTACTCTGCTTATTACGAGAAAATAAAACACCAAAAGTATTAAGCAAAGACAAAAGTATTAGTTATGTGTTTTCGAAAATGTCATAGTTGTGCTGAAAACTTAAGAGTAGAGACATGAAGAAGCAATTAAAACACTCATACTCATTTGAAGCAATTAAAACACACATACTCCAGTTAGAAATCTAGAAATTCAATATCGGTATTGAAAACAAAATAGTATTGATAATTTTAAATTTCTAGAATTGTAAAAATGTAACTTATGACTAGTAAAAGTGCAAGTCAGCCTTTGATTTGTAATTGCAAATCTACCTAGAACAGGCCGGCCTCACGCACCTCCATGAAGCATTTTTCTGCAATGTTGCAAACCCAAACTCTTTTCTGATCCATTCTGGAATTAAGAAACCCACCCCAGATGATGTACCCCTCCTTAGGGGTAGTGACGTAGCCATAGTACCTTATTTTTTCAACCCCTTTCCTCATCCATTTTTTTGGGTTCAAACCACCCATAGAGATATACACCCTCTCCCTCCCCCTCCACTCCACCTCCTTAGGGGTTCGACCTGAAGCCACTGCTCCCCATTTTTCAGTCTCTTTTTCCGGTACCTTTTTTTGCTTTCACCACATCTCGGAGAGATGTTCTCAACTCCATACATCTTCTCCCCTCCCCCCCTTAGAGGTTAATGGCGTACCTAGGCGCCCCATTTTTCTCAATCTCTTTCATGACCTCACTTTGAGCATTTGCCGTTTTTCGAGCTTCTTCTCTGAGATTATTTTGGTGAAGTAGCCTCCAAGTTGTAGGGTTTGTTGGGATGGGGTACTAATCCCACTTCCAAACTGATTCTTAATCCTAATTGGATGTTCAGGACCTAACCTACCTCCTTTTAGAGGATTCTTCTCAACCGATCCCCAGTTCACAGTCCTCCCTCTGCTTCTTCCTGGCGGGTTTCCTTGACGTGGACGGAGGTAAGTGACGCAATAGCCCCGTCCGTTTTGAGTGCAGTGAGGCACAAAGCCTTCTTATTTTTTGTAGAGAACATCACCTAGTCTCGTGCTTATCACAATCACTTATAGCTTCAATTACTGTATTCGAAAATTACACATCTCAGCCTTGCCAATCCTATTTTAGATGTAAATAATCATAAAAAAACCGATTGCATATTTAGCAGAGGATTCTAACTGATCCTTATGAATGGAACTCCAAGACGTTGCCATTAACCTACTAGAGTTTTTTAATATAAGAGTAAAATTATCCTTTTAAGTAATGTACCTATATATCAATTTTGAAAATTTCTAAATTTTCAAACAACCTCATGCACACATACACACAGACACATACACTCATATATATATATATATATATATATATATATATATATATATATATATATATATATATATATATATATATATATATATATATTATATTATGAGGGGGAAAAATGAATGCAACATAAGTTAAATATTATTGAATATTATTGTTTTATTGAATACGTCAAATGAGATATAAATTGTGTTACTTTAGACGGTTCGGTCAAATTTTACGACCATTATCAAGACTGTAATAAAAACATATAAATGAAAAACACACATAACAAGAGCAAAACCAAAATTATTTAAGCTAAACAAAAATATTATAAAAATTTAGGAATATAAAGAAAGCTATTTTTTAAAAAAGATGGTTTATTTGCAGAATTTATGGGAGATTAATTTTTTAAACTAGAAGAAATCAGTCGAATGTAATCTCTCCAAAATTTGCAGAAAATAGCACTTGATCATCGAAAAATGCGTCTCTGTAAAAGTATACAAAGAACAAAAATTTAGTTTTAAATAGGAACAAGAACAGACTAATCAAGAAAGAACACAGACTTAAACTTACATAAAATCAAACAGATTGTTTCGTTTTGAGAAACATTTAGTTTCTCAGGAGGAGTTGAATAAATTGTATCCGTGTTCCTCTCGGAGAATTTTAGTTCTTGTTTATTCGACTGACGTAGTTTCACAATTCAACTATATTAAAGAAAAATATTTCGAATTAGTCAAATTATAAAGCTATTTAGATTTTCCAAATGTATTTAATCTTTAGAAGCTTTTCGTTACAACTTTAAAATGAGAATTATCAAATACGACTTTTAATTTCTGGCTCTGAATGAGAACTTTGCGTTATGATTTCAAAAAGAGAACTTTCCTATACGGAATTGACTTGAGAACTTTTTATGCAAACTATAGCAACTTTCCATTTTACTTTTTGTGCAATGTAATTTTAGATTTTAGCTATATGATTTTTTTTAGCTATTTAAATATTATGATTTTTATAATATAAGAACATATTACAGCACTAAATTAATCATTTCTCTAAGCTCCCTAACTTGCATACCTCTTCTCCGGCGTTCTGCAATCAGGATCTAGTTATTAACAACCTTTCATCCTACATTCTCACTAAACAGGAAAAACTCCTGTTGTCTCTCGGACTAGATTTTACATTACCAGGTAATAGTTATAATTTCTTCAAATTCTTTTTATCTTTTGAAGAATGAATCTATATTTGTAGCTAGTTTTAAATAGATATGTGATACGATTGGATCATCAACCATTTCAAATTTCATATCTTTACGTGACCTCTTCATGCACCATCTTATTACTTGAAATGATATTAAGATCTTACTCAACTTAAGTAACAACAATGACATTATTGTTTTCCCCCCTCCCCCAGACAAGGGAAAGGGTGTTGTGGTCCTTAATAGGACAGATTATGACCAGAAAATCTTTCATATTTTGCAAGACCATTCTAATTTCATTGAAATTGACACTCCGGCTCACAAGCTCATCTCACAACTAGAATATAAACTCGCCCGTGCCCTCCACAATCTCAAGTCTAATCACAATAGATCAGTTTGTCTATAATGGTACCTTTCCCTCTAGGGCAACTCTAGGCACCCTTTACGGATCTCCCAAAACTCATCAGCCTCCTTGTCCTATTAGACCAATTCTAGCCGCTTACAATATGCATAACTACCGGTTAGCCAAAATTTTTTGCCCAAATTATCAAAACTTCGTTTTCCTCTTCATTTTTTGTTTGCAACTCCCATAACTTTATATCTCTTTTACATTCAACCCTACCCCCACCCATAACTAAATCATGTGTTTTATAACATCTTATCACTCTTTACTAACATTCCTTTATGTCTCACCATTGACCTTCTCATTTTCATAGTCTAGATCAAGAAACTTTCTCTCTCCTCTTTTCATTAGCCACTTTTGATACATACTTCATTTTTAATCATTCCATCTACAAACAAACAGATGGTGTTGCTATGGGCTTCCCTTAGACCCTATCTTTGCCGATTTATTTGCCCATCAACTGGAACTTCTTATCTTTCTGTTGCCTCTCCGATTTCTCGCACAGAGTTTTATCAACGTTATGTTGATGATCTTTTTGTCTTTTCCCTTTCTTAGATTAAGCTCACTCCTTTTTAAATTATATTAGCTCTTTTCATGCCAACATCAAATTTACTACAGAAACCGAATTTAACAACACTCTCTCTTTTCTTGATGTTTCTATCTCTCGCACTACTTCCTCTTTTCTCATATCAGTCTTTCGCAAGTCCCCTTCAACCCTTTCTTCTACTAACTTTTACAGTTCCACATCTTTCAAGTATAAAACCAATACCATTTTGACTTATCTACATCGTGTCTGTAGTATTTTTTCATCCTACCTTTCTCTCCATTCTGAATTCACGTTTTCAAACAATTTATTCAAGTCTCACAACTTTCTCTTCAACATTTCTTATCAAAAATCTTCCACCCTCATTTTCCTGTCCCTACCGTTCCTAAGAAAACTGATTATTTCTCTGTTTCGTATCTCAACCACTCCACTGTCTCTATAACTACCAAACTCTCTAAGGCTCTGTCACAATACTTTCCTCATCTTGACATACGCTTTTCCCTCCTGTATTCCTTTAAAGTCTTTCTCATTTTTATTATAAATCTTCACTTCCGTTCCCGCTCAAGACTTCAATGGTTTATTAATTTACCTGTCCTTCCTGCCAGAAGAGCTATATTGGTTCCACGGTTTGTCTTCTTAGGACTACCAGAATATCAAGGTCTTTCCCCCCATACTTCACTTCCTCTTTTCACTCCTTTTTCTAATATTCTTTCCCATCCTCAGACCTCTTGCTATTTTTTCCCTTTACCACATCATTTTTTTAATTTTACATACCAACCAAGATAGTCCTTCACTTCACATACTCGAATCTTTATGCACCTCCATAATTAAACCTAATCTTAACAATAATCAAGTATCTTGCCCCCTTTACATACCACATACATAAATAACCCTTTTTTATTTCTCTTAATTCAGTCTCACCTTCAGTTAGCCAGCAACACCCCCTTCCCTTTTTTCTTTACTATCTTAGTTTTACTGGGTACTTCTTATACCTTTTTCTTTAATATACTTAAATGATAATATATATATATATATATATATATATATATATATATATATATATATATATATATATATATATATATATATATATATATATATATATATATATATATATATATATATATATATATATATTCGAGTGTTTTATTTTTTTTGTATTTTTTGTTCTTTCATTATGATTGTGTATCTTTCTGTTTAGTTTTCTTTTTATATATATTTTCAAACCAACTAATTCAATGATCATTTCTTAATATTACTTTTTTAATTTCTACTGTAGTTTGCTTTGCTTTGCTTCACAATTTAATAATTTGTTTAATTTAGTGCTGTAACTTAATCCTATATTTTTGTTTAGTTTAAGTAATAATTTTGGTCTTGCTCTTGTTATGTGTGCGTTTCATTTATTATTTGGTTTTATTACAGTGTCTTGATAATGGTCGTAAAATATGACCGAAACGTCGAAAATAACGTTAAATTTATATCTCATTTGATGTATTCAAAATTAACTATTTAACTTATGTTGCATTCATTTTTCGAGCTTTTTTTGTAATAATAATTAACCTCAAGAGGAGCACCTCCATATATATATATATATATATATATATATATATATATATATATATATATATATATATATATATATATATATATATATATATATATATATATATATATATATATATATATATATATATATATATATATATTCACTCACACTCACATGCATGTGGCTCAAACGGTAGAGTGATTGACTCACGTGCTTGAGGGAACCGGTTCGATCCCACTTGGGGATCCTAGGTATATACTACCTAGAAAAGTTCCTCTCCTCGAATAGGGCAATGCCCGTGAGATGTGAACTGTAAAAAAAAAAAAAAATTTAAATACAAAAAAAAAAAAACAAACAAACATTTTCAGATACATATATAATCATACACACATGCACATACACTCACACACAATCATACATATACACACACATGCAAACTCGGTTACATATATATGCACAATCAAATGCATACACACACATACATAAGTCTGATCACATTCATAAGCATGCACACAAACACTCACACACGCAAATATTCATCACAACCATCAGACACCATAAAAAGTATCATATAATTTCAATCCGTTTTTTTCCTTTCTTTATTATTTTTTCTTTCAATAATTTTTTATTTCTTTTTCTTTTTCAATTTTTCAATATTTTGTTTAATTTTTTATTTTATTTTTATTTTTATTTAATTTCATTTTGCTTATTTATTTTTTAAAAAATATTTTTACATTTTTATTGTTTGCAATGTTTATTTTGTAGGCTTTTAAATTTTTTTACGATTCTAACCATATTTTTTGCAGTAAAACATTAAAACATGTAAGGCGTAAAGGGGTTCATCCATTTCCACATACAAACACATACACGCACACACTCATATAACCCCCAGGCATACACGTAAACAAACATATGCACATGTAAGCACCCATTTTTTATTACTTAAACATTATGATGTTTCCTCTCCACCTCTTTCTCTCTCTCTCTCTCTCTCTCTCTCTCTCTCTCTCTCTCTCTCTCTCTCTCTCTCTCTCTCTCTCTCTCTCTCTCTCTCTCTCACTCTCTCTCTCTTTCCATTATAAATTCATACAGTTCTCTGTTAAAATCCTGTAGTTTAAATTATTTGAAATTTGATTTTCCTTTGAACATCACCTTCACCAGAATAATTCCTAAGTTTCAAATCATCCCTCCCTTTATGAAAGTGCTCCCTCATTCTCCTCTTTTTTTTTTCAAATTACCAACATTTTACTTACAATTATACAATTTTCTATTCCTACTGTCTCACATCTCACATCTTTCTTTCAAAGAGGCTGTAAGATATTTATGACGACAAATCTCTTTATCATTCTCACACATCATACATTTTTCTTTTATATTAACGACTAGCGAGGCAGAGAGGAAAGGAATCAGCTGCATATGCAGTGCGTTTACACTATGAATGTACAAAAATCATGCATCTTAAAAGACATCAGCTCATTAACATGTATCATGACCTAAATCATGGATGATTTCACATTTGCTTTTTTCATATATTTGTAACGTAAAATTAGTTTATTGATAAAGAGATGTATACATTTCCTCTGAGAAACTTCGAAACAAGGTATAGCATGAACTTGTAATAAAACATAAAATAGCAAAACTTCATGTAAATATTTCTCATATCTCATTATGTTCGTATACTCAGAGTATTTGCACCTGATTTTACTTGAAATGTCGTCTTATGACCTCGTTTTTTATCATCCTTTATGGATTCAACTTAAGAAGTTGCAAAAGAGTAGACAAAAGAAAATAATCTTGGACAGGAATTTTTCCAGACAGAAAGACGCAAGTTCCGAAGTACGGGTTACAAAAGAAAGAGAAGAGACCAGAACTATATTGTAATAGAGTTTAGTAAAGTTTTCCGTGATTTACCTTCCAAACAGTCGTAAATTTCCCACCGCCGTTCCAACTTTGTAATTTCCACTTACGATGAAACCTTCATTCAAAAACAGTAAAATTAAGATTTTTTCGTTTTTTTTTTTTTATTAATGTTTTACTTTTTACATTAATATGAGGAATTATGCTTTTTATATTATTATTAATTTTAATACTGCTTTAACTTTATTTAACTATTTAACTTTATTTTGATTTATTTAATTTATTTGAATAAATTAATTATTAATAATTATATAATTATATATATATATATATATATATATATATATAATATATATATATATATATATATATATATATATATATATATATATATATATATATATATATATATATATATATATATATATATAAATTAGGGATGGTCCAGATACCGGATATCCGATTTTTACTATCCCACCAATGAATATTTTCAACTTATTGAGTTCCTTCTCATTGTTTTTGTGCTGACATGATTTGCAAGACTGGCATTTAACTTAGAAGTAATTGTTGAAATTTTGTTTCTCACTTTTTGTCAGAGTCCTTGGCAAAGCTTGTCTGTCTCTGTAACTGAATTTCGAGTTACATCCAAGCTGGTGTTTGTCGAAAACTTTTCATCTTTTCCAGAAGCACAATTTGGCTTCATGACCTTTGATACTGTATCTGGGAACCAATAATTTTCTGTCTTTGAATCTTCAATTTCAATATAGGCTCTTTTAAGTCTTAAAAAAACTGTTACCATCACATTTCCAGCGGAAGGTTGGATCTTGAATGTTTTTTTTTTTTTTTTTTTTTTTTTTTTTTTTTTTTTTTTTTTTTTTGTGTGTGTGTGTGTGTGACTCAGGATGTTTTCAATTCATGCTCTGTCTTTTGGATTTTGACTCAAAGTGATATATCCTGGTCTCATCTCCTGTGGCTATTCTTTTGAAAAAAAAGACTCCCTTTTTTTTCATTGAAGCGGGCGAGAAGACGTTGACACATCTCTACACGATTGAGCTTTTGCTCTTTAATAAGCTCACTTTGGGATCCATCTCTTACAGGCTTTATGGAACCCAAACCTGTCGTAAATGATATGGTGTACATCGATAGTAATTCTTCTGCTGGCAAGAAACATTTGTCGACTTTTTTTCCTTTTTCTCGTCACTGGTAGAGGTTGATAAACGTCTTACTCCCTCGTCGTTCTTGGCGCTTGTCAGACCATTTTTGAACTTTTCTATCAGTTCATACACAACCCTACGAGGTTAAACACTGAGCGAGTATTTCATTGACAGTCTGCTGTGAATTTTAACACCTGACACACCCTCAGACCACAGAAATCGTATCGCTGATCTCTGTCTGTTCTTTTCTTGTGCATCCTGCTACCTGCACGGCCATGTTTGCGTTGTAACACCAATTAGAACAATGAAACAATTAGAGTCAAATCGAAGTTACGTTATCTCAAAAATACCACTTTTCAGCATGCGAGCTCTCAAAGCAGTGCGGCCAATCTGGAAAAAAATATAACAGAAGTGAGGAAAATTTTTGACTTCCCCATATATATATATATATATATATATATATATATATATATATATATATATATAATATATATATATATATATATATATATATATATATATATATATATATATATATATATATATATATATATATATATATATATATATATATTATATATATTTTTTTTTTTTTTTTTTTTTTTTTTTAATTTTAAAATAATATATTTATAGTTATGGGAATAATTTAGTGATGGCATCCGCATCCGCATTTTCGAAAATTCAACATCCGCATCCGCATCCGCATCCGCACTTTCGGAAATTCAACATCCGCATCCGCATCCAAACTTTCAAAAATTCAACATCCGCATCCGCATCCGCACTTCTCCAAAATTCGACATCCGCATCCGCATCCGCAAATCAGAAAATATGACATCCGATCCATCACTATATATATATATATATATATATATATATATATATATATATATATATATATATATATATATATATATATATATATATATATATATATATATATATATATATATATATATATATATATATATCGACGACAGGATCGGATCATGTAAAGAGAACTAAATGCAAGGACGACAGGACTAGCCATCCGGCCTTGTGATTTTCTCTGTCAACGGCTTGTAACTACTCCAGAACCAGCATTGGGAACCATTGCTCGGAGAAGCGCAATCTTTTGAAGACCCCTGGGAGAGAGTGTTTGGAGGTTGGTTTGAGAACGATGCTGGTCCTACTGAAAGGGTGAAAACCCTACCTGAAGAGTCTGGATAGGACTCATGGACCGGCATGGGGACCGGCGAGCCGAAGAACTTGATCTTTTGGAGGGCTCTGGGAGAACTTCTTCAAGCAGATGGGGAAAGATGCTGGTTCCACTGACAGGGTGAAAACCCTTCCTGGGAGAGGATATAGATATAGATATATATATATATATATATATATATAATATATATATATATATATATATATATATATATATATATATATATATATATATATATATATATATATATATATATATATATATATATATATATATGCGAATTGTAGATCAAGAGTGAGGGTGAAGAGAGAACTATCGTATTGGTTTAGCATAGGAGTGGTATTGAGACAGGGGTGTGTAATATCTCCATGTTATTTAATCTATTGAGGAATGGTTTACAGAGAAGGGAAGAGTATTACGTTGAGAAATATGGATTGTGAATGTGAAGTGAATGTTTTATTTTTTGCAGATGATGCGGCATATGTTGGTGGCAGAATCTGGAGAAAAGATGAGAATACTTGTGAGAGAGTTTGAAGGGAAATGTGCAAACACAAGATTGAAATTCAATCCAGCGAAGAATAAAGTTATGAGGATTGTAGGTGGGGATGAGGAAATGTGGAGGGAGGAATTGGTTTGTAGAAGTGTAAGAATGGAAACTGGAGGAGGTGAATGAATTCAAATATCTAGTAATGTTGGGTGGAAGTAAGGGTGGGACGGAAAAAGAAATAAATAACAGAGTGGTAGAAGGAATGAAAGTATTGAGGTTCCTAAGAAAAGTATGGAAGAAAGGAAAAATATCGAAAGAAATAAAGATAAGAATGTTTGAATATATGTCTTCACCTTCTGTATTGTATGTGTGTGAAACATAGACGATAAGTGCTCGGTCGAGAAAAAGTTTCAATGTCTTTGAGATGAAAGATTTGAGAAGGATTGATAGGATTAGAAATGAAAGAATAAGGGAGATGTGTAAATGGAAGAAGGGTGTAATTGATAGAGAGGAGGAGGATGTGCTAAAATGGTTTGGACATATGTGAAGAATGAATGAGGACAGAATGGTGGGCAAGGTACTTAGATTCCATGTGGATAGAGGTAGGGATAGGGGAAAGCCGAAGTGGAGATGGATGGATGGAGTGAGAGAGATTTTGATGGAAGGAATTTGAGTTTAGAAGAGGGTAGAAGATTTGTAGAGACAGAGAGAGATTAAGGGCGGTGGTGAAAGGGGTTGGAAGGGGTTGGTTGTAAGGGAATTGTGGCGGGCACCACCCCACGAAAGTGGGAAAGGTGATAATGAAATATATATATATATATATATATATATATATATATATATATATATATATATATATATATATATATATATATATATATATATATATATATATATATATATATATATATATACACATAGTGTTTAGCTTTGGTCGAGTGCGGATTGTGTCTGTGTGCTCTCTCGTAGTGGGTTTTTAACTTTGTTATTTGTTAATTTATTTACTTTTTTTTTTTTCTCGTTTGTGTTAATTAAGTGAAAATGTGTATGTGTTTTTTTTCTACATCTTATTAATCATTGTCTTGGATTAATTTAAGTTACTGAATATTTACTACCTTTATGACTAAATGTTTACTACCTGGATGTTCGTCACTTTTAAAGATAAGTTCAAGTTTTAACTTTTTAATTTTCATTTAATGTAGGTTTTATTATTGGGAAGTTTTATTTCTGTGAACAAAAATTATTTCAATTTAATATAATTTGAGTTTTAAACTTAAATTGGTTTAAGACTTTTTTAGGTTTAATTTTTCGATCTTAAATTCATTTTTCCGTTTTTAAATTTGGGTTTTAAATGTAAACATTATTTAAGTTTTATCTTGTTTTCCTGTTTGTGTTTGTTAGAATATTTGTTTGCTTGATTGCTTGTTTGTCTGCCTGCTTGCCAGTTTCTTTGGCTGTTTTCTTTTGTTTGTCTGTTTGTCTGATATAATTGTGATTGTGTGTGTTGAATGGCAGGTGTACGCAGGCGTGGGTTCTCTATACACTTTACCAACATCCGTGGCTTATTTTCTAATTTGGCTTCTGTGGAATACCACCTTTCTCACTCTCATCCAAATCTTCTGCTCTTGTCTGAGACCCAGATATCTAAGAATTCCTCCTCAAACTTTTTTAATATATCCAACTATAACTTATTTCATAATTTCCGTTCTAAGGGTGGAGTTTGTGCCTACGTAAACACCAACACTCCGGTAACACGTCTTGTGAATCTTGAATCTCCTAACTTCGATGTTCTGTGGCTTAAAATCTTCCTTCCTACCACTAAGATAATCTTGTGTTTCTGCTATTGTTCTCCTAATAGAACAGATTTTTCCTCCTTTTTTTGAATATCTAACTACCTCTCACGAGACTGTTACGTCTTCACATCCAAATATTGAGGTCCTCTATTTAGGGGATTTCAATGTACACAACACTGAATGGTTGAGTTCCTCTCATACTGATCCAGGAGGGGAGGAGGCCGAATCATTCAGCATTCTCAACGATCTGGAGCAACTGATTAAAGAACCAACACACATTCCGGATCGTCCCAACCAATTCTTAAACACTCTTGACTTATGTTTCACTACTAGTCCTTCTCTCTATAAATACGCTGTCTTCGCACCTATTGGTAAAAATGACCACAACCTAATTACTCTTAATTTTCAAGCTTTCTCTCCAACTGCTCCACCCTGCCCTAAGCGTATCTTCTGGCACTTTGATCGGCCTGACTGGGAGGCTTTGCGTTGCTTCTATGCTAACTATCCTTGGATGGACTGCTTTGTCTCTGAAGACGCGTCAGTCTCCACTGATAAGGTGGGGGCTGTAATCGTTGATGGGATGAGCAGGTTCATTCCTTCTTCAACTAAATCTTTTTCTCCTCAAAATCCATGGTTCGATCGCGCCTGCTCTCTTGCCATTCAGGCTAGAGACATCGCGTATCGAGAGTGGAAAAACTCTCCTTTTCCTATCACTCTTGCTAATTTTCATTCTGCTCGGAATCGTTGCAGGGATATTCTTCGACGAGCAAAGCAGGCTTTCACTAAAAGAAGGTGTGCGGAGCTCCTAAACTCTCCTACTGATAAATCTTTCTGGCCTCTTGCCAAAAACATCTCTAACAACTTCTGTAAATCTTCCTTTCCTCCTCTTATTCGCTCTGATGGTTCTGTTGCTAACACTCCAACTGAAAAGGCTAATCTCTTCGGCCTCCTATTCTCCTCTAATTCAACCCTGGACGACTCCGGCAACCCTCCTCCTACTTCTTCTCCTCTCAGAGGTCCCATGACTTTACCTGTGATTACATTTGATCAGGTGCATGGGCTTCTGAAATCTATGAACGTTAGGAAGGCAAGCAGCCCGGATGGCATTCCTCCCCGAGTTTTAAGGGAGTGTGCTTCTGAGCTGCTCCTCCCTCGTTCAACTCTACTCTCTATGCCTCAATGCTAATACTTTCCCTCAGTGTTGGAAGCACGCATTGGTCCAGCCTATCCCGAAAAAGGGTAGCCGCTCTGATCCTTCTAACTATCGCCCTATAGCTCTCACTTGTATTCTGTCTAAGATCTTTGAAACCCTTCTCAACTCTCACTTCTTGGATCATCTGGAATCTCATTCCCTTTTTTCTGATCATCAGTATGGCTTTCGTCGTTCGAGGTCTACTGGTGATATACTTTCCTATCTCACAGATTTATGGTCTTCTGCCCTTAGGGATCATGGGGAGACTTGTGTGGTGGCGCTTGACAT
>SEYY01007845.1:0-17500 GCA_009176605.1 Armadillidium nasatum
CTTGTTATGGATCCAATCCGAAAGTACAGAATCTTCTTTTTGTTGCTATTGAAATTACTGGAGCTGTAAGGATTCGTATGGCTATTTCTGTCATGTCAACAATTGCTAAAAGCCACTGGAATCACAAAACCAGTGAAATATTTTCCAACTCTCTCCCACAAAAACATCCTACCAAACAAATCTTCTTTCGTTCGCAAAAAGGTCAACTCTTTATTAGTATTTGTGATTTCCAACCCTATTGACTTGGCACCCTCATAAACAAGAGCAATGGCCTCTAGAAACTTATAATGTTAAAGATTGCCTCCTTGAGAGCTTAGATTTAGTAATAGATGTATTACTCCAATTCCAAAACGCTGACACTCTTCAAACTTCTTTAGAAGTTCCTCCTTTAGTTTTGATAAAGGTGATTAAGAAATTAGTTCTTAAAGAGATTTTTCAAGTTCACTAAACAATGGAACTACGAGATGAATTATATTTTCATTCGACCCAAACTGTTATCATTGACACAACAGGTTTGAGAACTTATGCCATTTTTTTGAACTCTCACCCAAACATTAAATTTAACACCCAAACCTCTTCAAATTCAATCAAATTTCCCCTAAATAACAGGGAAAGCCCGCCCGACAAAGACAAAAGAGCATATATATATATATATATATATATATATATATATATATATATATATATATATATATATATATATATATATATATATATATATATATATATATATATATATATATATATATATATATATATATATATATATATATATATATATATATATATATATATATATATAGGTAAATTTTTTACTTTAGAAATATGGAATAGAATGTCAAATAATAATATACAGGAAAATGAACAAAGAGTTATAAAAAATCTTGTTACTTTCTCTAGCTAAAAATATTACCTCAAGACCATATACCACATAAGAGCCATTAGCTTCACGATCATAACGAGCAAGAGCTGAATATGATATATATATATATATATATATATATATATATATATATATATATATATATATATATATATATATATATATATATATATATATATATATATATGTGTGGAATAAAATATCTATGTCTATTTGGAAAGGATGCTTAGGATAGCAACACTTTTATAAAATGAATTAATTTTGTTAAAATACTACTGCATTTGATATTTTCCTGTTTTAAAAATTTAGATAGGATACCCAGATTATATAAATACTTAGTAAAACTATTATTATTATTATTATTATTTATTATTTTATTTTTATTTTGTACAAAATAACTACAGTTATTATATATATATATATATATATATATATATATATATATATATATATATATATATATATATATATATATATATATATATATATATATATATATATATATATATATATATATATATATATATATATATATATATAATAAAACGAAAACAATATTTTCATAAATTAAAAATTTTTCATACGAATAAAATTTATATAAATTTAAACTTCTGTTATTAAAAAAAAAAAAAAAAATTCAATACAACAAAATATTCAAGGCAAAATTTTAACAGACAATAAATAATAACAATAATAAAAAAAATACTTTTTTTTCAAATATTTAATAAAAAATTATAAGAAAAGAAATTAAAAACAGAATTTATCTATCCATCGCTTCGACTTCTTCGATTGTTTCTGGCATTGGTATCTTTCCTGTTTCCGGCAGAAGTAAATCCAGAAATCCGGCCATTAAGGAGAGGATACCGAAAACCGTCGAAGGAATTGCGTAATGGACTTCGCCCTGAAATTAGAGAACACCACTTAAAAATTACTATTTTAAATTACCTATTTTAATTTAAAATAAGAAAGAAGTACTGTATTAGCTTTTTATTTCTTGTTATTTTTATTATTATTATCTTTTATTTATTATTATCTTTTTCTTTTATTTATTATTATCTTTTTATTCTTTATCTTTTATTTCTTATTTTTTTATTTTTTATTATCTTTTTATTTCTTGTTATCTTTTATTTCTTATTATCTTTTATTTCTTATTATCTTTTTATTTCTTGTTATCTTTTATTTCTTAATTATCTTTCTATTTCTTATTATCTTTTACTTCTTATTATCTTTTATTTCATATTATCCTTTTATTTCTTATTATCTTTTATTTCAATCAGGGTGGTGAGCTGAAACGTAATTTCAAGGCTCTAAGCCCAACTCCGACTATACCAAAATTTTAGAATAAAAACGTTCCCAACGTTTCTTCTCATTAAATTTGGTTAACAAAGTTCAACAAAGACAACAAAAACTGTATAAGTGCAACATTTTGTTACATTTCTCGAATATGTTATGAATTTTTTTTTCAAATTTATACTTTTATTACTTAAAAATAGATGTAATTATTAAGATTTTTTTTTTTTTTTTTTTTTTTTTTTTTTTTATTTTATTTTAATATATATATATATATATATATATATATATATATATATATATATATATATATATATATATATATATATATATATATATATATATATATATATATATATATATATATATAATATATATATATATATATATATATATATATATATAGTATATATATATATATATATATATATATATATACATATATATATATATATATATATTATATATATATATATATATATAAATTATGATAAAGGTAAAATAAGAAGAGTAATAAAAAAAACGCAACTAGTTTCATGTTATGAAAGAAATATTTCAAAAAATTGCGTAATTTAAAATTTCATATTTTATTTAATGTTTTATTAAACATTGATATTTAGACAGAAATGTAAAACATAGAACTTTGTGTACAATTTTCGACAGTTCATTCACTAGAAAATTGAGAAATAGTGAGTTCAAAATGAATATAAAACGAGGAATTTGAAAAAAAAAATTAAATAGAGATATGAAAAAATTATCCTATATAAATTTACTAATGATATTTAAAGGATAAAAAAAAAGGAGTACAATTCATCGATGATGCATCGACAAAATTTATTTATTGAGGATTACATCATGAAAGTGAACTCTATCTTTGCTTAGACATTACTTCAGTATCTTAATGAAATTATGAATGGTTCGAAGGAAATATATCAACAAGAATTTCAGCAATTGCTTCTCAGATCTTGATTTTTAGTTCTTCTTTCGTAGCAGATTGACTGTAATACACTTAGCAGTTGCCTAAATTACTGTAGAAATGTTACGTCGGACATATACAATTTTACTAAGAGACTTCAGGAATGTTTGCGTAGAGATGAAGTTTATTTCCAAGATGTGATCCTCGGGAATTAAATTTTGTGTGTATCGGTAAATGGAATGTTTCTTACCACTTAAATGCCATTAATATATTTATTTAAGGTTATTTTTTCATAATACTATTTAAGTTTTTAAATTTCGAGTTTCTCTGAATATATATATACATATATATATATATATATATATATATATATATATATATATATATATATATATATATATATATATATATATATATATATATATATATATATATATATATATATATATATATATATATATATATATCAACTCTAATGAGTTCAACTATAGAAGATTCAAAATCGGGAAGTTAGCATTCAAGTTTCAGGCTAAGCTGCACAAAAATATCTCTGGCGGACAGAGACATTAGTCTTAAAGTAGAGAGAGAGAGAGAGAGAGTTCGTCGACATAAGGTCAAATCGACACTTTTGAAAAAATCTGTCTATCGTTTTCCATTCAATATATTGTCTAATTTGGCCAATTCGACCGTTTGACATCTCATACAATCGATATGAAAATGAGTAGATGCTTCAATATGAAAATGAGATTGCGACGATTCACGATTGTAAAAAAATGTTGTCGACCCAAATTTTGACGTTTTGGACTTCAATTTGACTGTCGAATTTGATTGCTTCAAAATGAAAATGAGTTGCTTCAATATGAAAATGAGTTGCTTCAATATGAAAATGAGTTGCTTCAATATGAAAATGAGTTGCTTCAAAAAAAAAAATAGTCAGAAATT
This sequence comes from Armadillidium nasatum, assembly GCA_009176605.1. Lineage (NCBI taxonomy): Eukaryota > Metazoa > Arthropoda > Malacostraca > Isopoda > Armadillidiidae > Armadillidium > Armadillidium nasatum. The sequence continues at coordinate 4,032 of SEYY01007845.1, forward strand.
GAAAATCTTCCCACAAAAAATCATGCTTACAAAGTTGCAACTCTTTGAGTATCGCAAATAATTTTTAAAGTTGTGAAATGCAAGTGAATAGCTCCTTCGAGAGATCTGCAATTGTAGTATGCAGAAAAGAGAAAATTTGGAGTTTCGAAGATAGATTCTTTTTTTTTAGATAAAAATAATACTTACATTACTTAAGGAAGAGACGTCTGTTTATAAATATTTTTAAGAGATGTAAATTAATTGAATTTAAAAACGGATTTTTTTTTCGGTTGAGACTACTCAAATAAGACACTGTCTAAGAGCTGTTCTGAAATAAATGGAAGACTGGAAAGTCTGTTCCATCTGTTTTGACTGCGTTGGATTGCAGACTTGATACTGAGAAGATCGTTAAAAAGAGACAGAGAAAATCCTTCGAGAAGTGAATTAAAAGTTGTAGGCTGATGGGTTAAATATGCATTGTCTCTCTCTCTCTCTCTCTCTCTCTCTCTCTCTCTATATATATATATATATATATATATATATATATATATATATATATATATATATATATATATATATATATATATATATATATATATATATATATATATATATATATGAAGGCGTGAGACAATGTATCAATATTAATATGTGATAATAAGTAGATACTCTTCGACAAGCCAAGTGAATAGTCACTAAGCAAAAGTACACTAACCTTTCGTTTACTTCTGCAAGCAAAATAATTTAACATCTTGCCAAAAATGTCTCATATAAGTTTTCTTTAAGAATATGTAAAAATATATACGAGTATATATATATATATATATATATATATATATATATATATATATATATATATATATATATATATATATATATATATATATATATATATATATATATATATATATATATATATATAATATATATATATATATATATATATATATATATATATATATATATATATATATATATATATATATATATATATATATATATATATATATATACTCCTGTGAGTAAGAGCAGAAAACCCACATTAAATTTAGTTCTGGCTTCATTTAGAATATTTTTCTTCAGCAGCCCTAGCTGAAAGCTCTAAGGCTCTATCTATATCTATATCTATATCCTCTCCCAGGCACCCTGTCAGTGGAACCAGGCTCCCCAAGGCTCTAAATCTATCCAGACTCTTCAAGGGTTTTCAACTCTAAACCACTCCAAGGCTCTAAATCTCTAAAACTCTAAAACTCTGATTTCACATCTCTGATTAAAAGAATCAAACTCTATATATTTACTATATCAACTGCGTAATAACCGTATTAATAAAAATAATGATAAAAATATCGAACTACATTTCACTTACTAATGAATCGACAATAAATGGAGCTAACATTGACCCAACTCTCGCCCACATTGAAGAAGTTCCAACCGCAATATTTCTTACTGTTGTGGGTACCAATTCCGCTGAATAAATGTAAGCAACTCCAAAAGCTATGGAATTAAAAAATTTTCCCGCAGAGGCGAAAGTCATATTAAGCCATACCATATCTTAAAATGTGAAAATGAGAATAAAAATTGTTGCAATTTATATTAAGTAAACAAAAAATCAATTTCAAAGGTCAAAAATATCAATATATATTAATTTTTCTTGTCAAATTTGAGTAAAGTATCTAATGGAATATTTGGCCATATATATATATATATATATATATATATATATATATATATATATATATATATATATATTATATATATATATATATATATATATATATATATATATATATATATATATATATATATATATATATATATATATATATATATATATATATATATATATATATATATATATATATATATATATATATATATATATATATATATATATATATATATATATATATATATATATATATATATATATATATAATATATTTTAAAGTTTAACAAAATAAGTGATGAATATAATTACCTTTTGGTACTGCCAATATTAGCATACAAGCGATGCCACAAATAATGAAACAAAAGGAAATGTTTATTCTTCTACCAAACCTTCGAAGTAAGATATATTTTAGAATAATAATAAAAATAAAAAAATCAAATAAACTTATAAGAACAAATACCAGAGGATTTGTTAGTAATAATATATTAAAACTTACTTTTTAATTGTTAAACAGGACAAAAAGTAGGAAGGTATTTCAACGACCCCGCTAAGGAATACCATAAGATAGACTGATGCATTTATATTTCCACCACTGAATGTCAATCCATAATATATCATAGATACGACAAACCAACTGAAGTAAATGATGAGACAGCGTCTCCTCATATTCGGGGTTTTAAGAAGTTTAGCCTTGAAATAATAAAGATAAATTCTAAACTCAATCTCTGTTAATCTAATTAGAATATTTTTTATTTAAATTCATTAATTAAGTTTTTTATAAAATAAAATGTCAATTAAAGACCAGTGATGTTCCTTTGCCTTGTAACCAACTTCTTTATAACACAAAATAATAGTTAAAATATATATTGGAAACCAAACTAAACTTTAATAATTAACTTTTCTTTTTTACACATTAAATGAGATAAAAGAAATATCTCTCGTTAAAAATAAACAGTTTGACAGAAAATCTTTTACTTAATTTTTTATTTATTTAAAATGAAGTTATTAAGTAGAATTATATTGCAAAGTTATTCTAGCTTTAAGGAAAAAAATCAAATTTGTGGAATTGCCTTACAATCGTACAATCCTATACATTATTCTCCATATATATATATATATATATATATATATATATATATATATATATATATATATATATATATATATATATATATATATATATATATATATATATATATATATATATATATATATATATATATATATATATAATTCCAACCTGATTTTTGAAAAAGTTGGCTATTTTACCCAGGATATTTTTAGAAGAATGTGTTTGCTGAAAAATAATAATAATAATAATAATAATAATAATAATAATAATAATAATAATAATAATAATAATAATAATAATAATAATAATAATAATATAATAATAATAATAATAATAATAATAATAATAATAATAATAATAATAATAATAATAATAATAATAATAATAATAATAATAATAGATAAATGAATAATAATAATAATAATAATAATAATAATAATAATAATAATAATAATAATAATAATAATAATAATAATAATAATAATAATAATAATAATAATAATAATAATAATAATAATAATAATAATAATAATAATAATAATAATAATAATAATAATAATAATAATAATAATAATAATAATAATAATAATAAAATTTGTTTAATTTTGATCAAGTATTTACTAAAAATAAAACTAATTTTAAACTGATTTATGGGTTATATAACATTAAATTCATTTCAAATAAGTTATTTTAATAATCGGAAAATAAAGAAATTGATTACTAAAAATGATGTAAGATTACTTTTAATAGTTTTAATCCATGAGACAACAATTTATTTCAAAATAGTTGTAAACGAAAAATAAATTGTAAACCAAAAATAAATTAAAAACTAATTTTCAAATTAAATTATGACCATCTTTAATGTTAAATGTGATAAATTTTATTTTTATTTTTATTTTTATTTTTTTATTTATTTTTTTTTATTTTTTTTTTATTTTTTTATTTTTTTATTTTTTTATTTTTTGTATTTATCGGATATTATTTTCGCATATCTTTTTATCTTTCATTATTCATTTTTTTAAAAGTTAAAAAAAAAAAAACAAAATCAAATCCTTTCCAAAAAAAAAATATTTACTGAATCTTTCTGAAGAAAATCTTTTAAGACCACGGCAACAACTTTAGTCATACCTAACTTCTTAGATATTTATTTAGTGAGTGCAATAATGTGATCTTCTTAAGAAAGATTACGAGAAAAGAAAATATCACAAATATTAGAAAGAGGAGATGGTTTGAATTCTGAGTAGAAAGAGGAGATGGTTTAAATTCTGAGTAGAAAGAGAAAATGATTTGAATTCTGAATAGAAAGAGGAAATGTTTTGAGTTCTGAGTAGAAAGAGGAGACGGTTTGAATTCTGAAAAGAAAGAGGAGATGGTTTGAATTCTGAGCTTTCAAAGAAGAAGTTAAAATTGTGCGGAGGATCTTATCAACTACTATGAATGTACATTTAGTAGTATAGAACTTACTGTAAAATTTAAAGCCTATAATTGTACTTTCTCTGAATAAAACCGTTAGAAATATGAGCTTTGAGTAGATATTGGAATACCAATATATATATGAACTAAGTTTTTCCGGCACTGAAAACAACTTTGTTTTCCTTGCACCAATTAGAAATACAAGAAAAATAAAAGATCAGTTGCTTAGAGGCTATTCTCCGAGCAGCGGCTATTCGATGTTGAGTGAGATATGTTTGAAAGTGTAATTAGCAATTAAGGGTGATCAAAACTTTGTGAAAACTCTATGAAAGGTTTCGATATGTCTAGTGCTACATCAAAAGATTCACTTCACTGAAATGTCGAAGAGAAGACCAACAATCTGAGAGAAGGGTAAGATCATTATTGACTTTTCTATATTGCAAAGCCATACTGGCTAATCGAAAATAAGATTAGCAGAATTAAGGTGTTTCTAAATATTCATCGTTAAGGATAGATTTGAAAACTTTAGAAGGAACGGAGTCAAAAGAAAAAAGGACGATAGTTAAACGGTTGAGATGGACAGCTTTCCTTCAGCACTGATTCAATGCGTTTGCGCTTCCAGCAAAAGGGAAAGGTTAAACTGGAAAGGGAAAGACTAAACTATTTAAAAAAACAGGGCGCATACTCAGAAGCACACGTTTAAAGAACTACAGGAGTGATACTATCAGGATCATTCACCTTTTCATTATTAAGCTGAGAGCGAAAGCATATTATTTTCAAGAAGATATTACACTACTAGAGGAGAGAAAGAGGAAAAATCAAAATTAGAAATGATACTTTTAGCAAAATGATAGATTAGGATTATTTAGGATTAAATATTTAGTAATTTCTAAAACCCCTGGCATGTTTTCTGCTTCTAGATTATTCATTTAATGAAACATAAACACAAAATATTTTCTAGGATTCAAAAGTTACAAAAATTTCGTATTTATTTAGTTTTTGACAAATACTCAAATAGTTCGGTTCTTAATTTTATTATTTCTTAATAGGACTGTCTTAGATAATCAATAGGTGTTAATTAATTAATTACCAGGCGTTTTTTAATTAACTTTAATTTTCAGATAAAATTTAAAACTTTTAAATAGGCTCAAAGCAAGTAAATAAAATTTAACAGAAATTTAAGTCTTCACTTAAAAAATAGTTCCATATTAATTTCTTACTAAAAATTTAAAAATTCATTCAATTAATTCTTTACATATATTAATAAAATATACCAATTTGTAAAATATTGCAAATTACCTTCCTTATCCTAGACATTAATTGATGTAATTCTTTTTCTTCTGGAAGATTTTGATTGTTTGTTTTTGCAATTTCTTTTAAAATTTTCACAGCCTCTTCTTCCCTACCTTGTGACAACAGCCATCTTGGTGATTCTGGTAATATTCTAATTTATATATATATATATATATATATATATATATATATATATATATATATATATATATATATATATATATATATATATATATATATATATATATATATATGTTGTTTGCTCTCATATCACTAATTTGGAGTCTTCTGAATTCTCTACTTAATGGCTTAAGCTCTCTTGCAATCTTAGTACTAAGTTTATTTCTTCTGTCTACTTATCTTCTAATTTTCTCTCTGTAACACATACTTCTACTATTTAAACTCTGAAATAAAGAATCTTCTTTCTTCTTCTCCTTTCTCCGAAATCATCATTTTAGGTGATTTCAAAGTTCTCTCTCTCATCACCACCAATGGATTTCATTTAGTTCTCATGACCCATCTGGTGAACTCACTTACAACTTTTCTGTCCAGAACAACCTTGAGCATTTAATGCAACTCCCTACCCGTATCCCTGATCATCTTGGTGATGAACCCAACATACTTGATATTTTCTTAACTTCTTATCCTTCTCTTATATTGTTAATTAAACTCTTTCCCCCTCTTATCTTCGTATCTCGTTTTGTCTGTTTAAGTCTTCAGCAAGAACGGTTCCTGGTTTTGGCGAGGAGACGGTTCCGGCACTTCGGTGCTGCTAATTGGTCTAGCTAGTTATTACACATCTCTGATATCCCATGGAATGATAACTGCTTTCGTGGGAGAGGTCCATCGGAATGTGCTGAGCGCATTCCCAAGGTAATTCACTCGAACACGGAGGTGTACATTCCATATTTTTTCCTTTCAACTAAAGCTAACAAACTTTGGTTTAACTCTACTTGTTCTCGTGCTATCCACAGCAAGGATGCTGCCTTCAGGGACTACCGTCGTCTTCAAACCCTAGAAACTCATTTAACTTATATTTCATCCTGAAATCGTGCAAAATCTATATTTGCCACACCAAAAACTTTTTTCTCAGTTGTAAATGCAATAATTTTTCTGGTTTCTTTCCTCTCACCCTTTATCTAATTTTGCATAAAATGTCAACTCTAACTTTTTCTTTCTGTTTTCATTCCTCTTGTATCTTCTGATGGCACAACTGCCATTTTATCTTCTGCTAAAGCTGAAGTCTTTGCACAAACTTTTGCTACCTAACTCTACCTTAGACGATTCCGGAGCTATTCCCCTCCTTCAACTCCCTCCCACTCATTTATGCCTAAAATTGTAATTTCTTCTAAATAAGCTATTTTTGCTCTCTCTCTCTCTCTCTCTCTCTCTCTCTCTCTCTCTCTCTCCTCTCTCTCTCTCTCTCTCTCTCTCTCTCTTTCTTCTCGGAGCTTAACACTAAGAAGGCGTATGGTCCTGATGGTATTCTTTCAACAGTTTTTCAAAACTTGTGTTTCTGAGCTTGTTACCTGCTTTGGTAAACTATTTCGTCTTCCGTCTCTCTGCTTCGATCTTCCCTTCTTGCTGGAAACTTTGCCTCATTTAGCTTACGCCAAAGAAGGTAGACTTTTTCAATACTCTAACTATCGTCTAACTAACTGAGTGAAAGGGCAAATTTAGTTGTGCGCTAATTCTGAAATATTATGGAAAAAAGCAAAAATTCCGACAAGATCTCTTCCCAATAGCGTAAAACAAATGTTTGAAATTACATTCTACCTCGAGAAACCTACAAAAAAATCTTAAGAGACCTTTAGACAACGAGAAAAAAATTTAAAATAACTTGGATAACTTTTTTTGAATGTACCCATCATGCTCTTCAAATGATTAAAATCGAAGAAGATAAGATTTTCTTGCTTCGACAGAAGGAACAAGGACGAACAGGTTGTTTAGGTGTTATCGACAAAAATCTTTTTCAAAAGGGAGAAAGAGCATGAAAAAGAAAAGTAAGAGAAGAAAATCAAGCAACTTCATATATCAAATCTGCTCTCCAATCCTCCGGAGTAGATGATACAGATACGACGATCTCTAGTTCATCTGAAAGCAGTAATGAAGATTTTGTTTTAAAACCCGTAGTTGAATGCATCAGAAGGAAAGTGTGGAAACACGAAGAACTAAAGACATCATGACATCGAAATTAGCGGCTACATTAGACAGATGCAATTTGAACATAAGAGATGCTGTTTATATCCTTCAGGCAACAGCAAAGCCCCTAGGACACGATATTGATGAGTTTTCTATAAATCGATCAACCTTTCAACGAGCTCGGCAAAACCTAAGAAAGAATCGGGCTAAAGAAATTAAGTCAGTGTTTCAAGGAAAGTATTCAAAATTTGTTACACTTCACTGGGATGGTAAACCTTTACCTTTGTTAAATTTCAAGGACCCAAAAGAAGAAAAGACTTCCAGTTGTTATTACGAATGCTGACAATGAACAACTGATTTCGAGTTCCAAAATTTTTAAACTCATCAGGTAGGGAACAGCCAGAGCGGTAATGAATGCAATAAAAAGTTTGAAGAAATAGAAGAGGAAGATTCAAATTTCTTTGTAGTGACACAACTGCATCGAATACTGGTCGAATCAATGGGGCCGTTGTACTTATTGAGCAAATGTTAAATAAAAATATATTGTATTTTTCATGCCGCCATCATATATATGTAAATTGTTTTTACATAGCGCATTTGAATGCAAAATACCACAAGTAACGAACATTTCTGAAATACCATTTTTTAAATCATTCCGAGACAAATGGAAGCGCATTAATTAAATAATTATCTCGTTGATCAAGATCTCTTGAAAACTTTTTTCAAGGAAAAGGAGTTGATTGAAATGCTGAACTTTCTTAATAAGAAATTTAAAAAGAAATCTTTATCAAGTGATTACCTTGAGCTTACTGAGTTATGCATAATATTTTTGGGTGGAGATTTGGCTCAGAAACTTAAAAATTCATCCTTCCAGGGACTTGCATCTAGGTCGTTGGATGGCTCGAGCAATTTATTTTTAAAAATGTATTTGTTAAGATATGAACTTAAGTTATGTAAATGAAGATACGAAGTCCCTACAGTTTTCTTTGCATATTAATAGTGAAAGTTTACATAAAACCATGGTGCACGTACAGTCGTGAACAGAAGTTCGTTCCTATTAAGCTGGAAATAAATATTTATATAAAATGGAGATCATTTCATAAAAGCTCTATTTTGAATAAAAGAGAATAAAAACATTGAGAGGGGCTTAATTGAACTGTGATTGGCTGAATCTGAGATGATCTCCATTTTATATAAATATTTATTTCAGCTTAATAGGAATGAACTTCTGTTCACGACTGTACAATTCAGTGGAAGCAACACCAAATCAAGATTTGTATATTTTAAAATCATTAAAAGAATTCGAGAATATTGATCCCATTATATCTGAAGCAACTCTGAATAAATTTAAGCAGAATTTGTGGTACTTATCAAAGGAAGCGTCAGTTTTGTCACTATTTGATGACCAATGTAACTGTTGAATCCAAAATGAAGATCATACAAAATTTAAATAACGATTGTCAAAACTATGCAAAAAGGTATATTGTTCCACCTGGTAGAATAGAAGAAATATTCTTTTCCTGAAAGAATGCCCTTCTACATGGAGATACAGCATCTCATATGCAATCGCTAAGCGGATTGTTGTGTCCTTAAAAGTAGTGAACGATACAGCAAAAAGAGCCTTAAAGCTGACGCAGGTCTTTCATGGACGTTTAATTACAGACGAGTAACAGAGGGAGTATTTATTATATTGCATTCAAGAACATAGACGGATGTTCCCAAACTGTAAGTAAACATTTATTGTAAATGTAAAGTAAATATCCCCAATGACATATATATATATATATATATATATATATATAATATATATATATATATATATATATATATATTATATATATTATATATATATATATATATATATATATATATATATATATATATATATATATATATATATATGATGAATTTACTTGAAATATAGAAGCAAGACTGTTGAAGGGATTGAAATGGCTAATTGTAAATTTCTCCAATCTCTTATGTAATACGCAATAGCTGGAATGAGGCAAAATCCGACCCCAAAGAAACCTTGATAGAGCATTCCCATCGTTGTTCGTGCTTTTTCGCCAACAAGCTCCATTACTGTAAATTTTTATTATTTATGAGATCAACTTTTAATGTTTTGAAGTTGTCAGAATAATCGCAAATCATTCAACTAAGTACGTTTCAAATTTTAAAAAAAAAAAATTAAATAAATATCTGAATTTTTAATTAAATAAAATGCAGTTTAATTTTTAATGCATGCAGTAAATTTTATACACTACCTTTAACTATAATACTAATTTTTGATCACGGCATACTTAAAACATATTTAAGTATAATATGTTGTAATTAAACATTTATATTTTCAAGATAATCTCAAAAAGGCAAGTATATAAAACTACTAAATGAATAATAGATTATTAATTAACAAATAAAGCAATTCGTATTTAATCCACAGTATGAACTAAATTTTAAAAAAATATTAACCACAAAAAAGTAAAAAAAAAAAAAATTTTTTTTTTTAAATTGTTAGAAATAATTATCCACCTACTTAACACGAAATTCGGTAGAAACATTCCTGACCCGAAACAGGCTACGAGAAATCTCAGGGTAATAAACATAAAAAAATTCCTACTGAAAGAAATGCAGATTCCACAAACCGTGAAACCAACGGAAGAGATTAAAACAATGGTCCTTCTTCCGTATCTGAAACAACAAATAAAATTTATATCATAAATTGATCAAATGTTTCTTGTTTTTTAAATTGATTTTTAGTCTATTTGACGAGTCTCTTCTAAAGGGTTTTGCATTATTATTATTATTATTATTATTATTATTATTATTATTATTATTATTATTATTATTATTATTATTATTATTATTATTATTATTATTATTATTATTATTATTATTATTATTATTTTATTTATTTATTTATTTATTTTATTTTACACCCCTCTTTGAAAAAGGCTCTGCCCGTGAGTGGTTGTAAACTGTTAAAAAAATATATTTCCTACTTTTGTAGGCTGGTGCACACCATAATTCTCTCACACACATACATTTTACCCCCCTACCCCCATCACTACCCCTCTCGATTTCATTCTGTCCTCGGGAAATCTCCTACCCTATTCTGCACTCAGACCTCTCACTCCCAAAATCTCTCTCACCCCATCAATCCATCTCTACTTGACCTCCCCCTCCACCTCCACCCCTCCACATCTCCACCTCGGATCTGTCCACTCTACCTACCATCCTATCCTCATTTATTCTACACATATGTCCAAATCCTCTTAACACACCCTCCTCCTCTCTACCTCCTACTTTCTTATTCTTTCGTTTCTGATTCTACCTACCTTCCTCAACCCACATATTGCTCTGAATCTCTTCATTTCAAAAATATCAATCTTTTTCTCGACTGAGTATTCATCATCCATGTTTCAAACCTATACATTACAGATGGCAGACACGTACTCTTAAACATTCTTACATTTATTTTCTTCGGTATTCTCCCTTTCTTCCATACCTCCCTCAATCCCCCATCACTTTCATTCCCTCCATCATTCTATATTTTTTTATTTCCTTTTCCATCCCCTCTTTCCTCTCCACCAATATTCCCAGATAGATGAACTCTTCTACTTCCTCAGATTTCTCTCTTCCTACCTCGACACTTTCATTACTTTACTTCTTGTTGGGTTTATTTTGAATCCTTTAGAAGCACATTCTCCTACAAACTCCATCACCAACGTTCTCAGCTTCTTCCCAGACTGCGCAACCAGCAACCGCATCATCCGTAAACAGCAAAACATTTAACTCTCATTCCCTCTCCATTTCCCACTCCATACATTAATAAATTAAACAAATATGGCAAAATAATTCATCCCTATTTCAGTCCAACTTCTACTCTAAACCATTCAGTTACCTCACCTTCATCCTCCATCTACAATTTTCAAAAAAAAGGCTTTAACCCCTTTAAATTATTATTATTATTATTATTATTATTATTATTATTATTATTATTATTATTATTATTATTATTATTATTATTATTATTATTATTATTATTATTATTATTGTTTTTATAATTATTATTACTATTATTATTTTTTATTGCTATTATTATAATATTATTAATGTTTCTGTACTCTATTATTTTAATAATAATTATTGTTAATTTTATTATTTTTATTATTCATATTATTACTATTATTATTATCATTATTTATTATTATTATTATTATTATTATTATTATTATTATTATTATTATTATTATTATTATTATTATTATTATTATTATTATTATTATTTTTATTAATATTTGAAAAATTGTAAAATTTGAGACGGTATAATACAAAACAAAGCTTGTAAAAATATGATCATTAATTTTTATTTTTTTTTAGAAATTTACAACTTTTTTTGCTCCCGGATTAAATTTAATTCTTTTAGTTCTCTTATCTGTTAAATTATTTATAAACTACTACAATAAATAATTTAAATAAATTCTTTTGAAGTAATTTAAATATAATTTTATTTATTTATTTTTTTATTTTTTTTTTTTTAATATTTAAAATATATGTATGTTAAATTACACACTTATTAGAGGAGCAGAAAAGTTTACTTTTAGATAAAAGTATTTTTCCATTGAAGAAAAAGTACAAATCATTTAAAACGCGATTTAAATTTAAAAAAAAAAATGTATCCTTAGACGCATACTTACAAGTCCGAAAGCTCACTCAAAATCACAGCTCCGACCAGAACTCCACCCATGTACGTAGCTTGAGCCGAGGTCATCATCCACCTTCTGTCGCACACCAAATCCCACTGTCTCAAATACAAAGAGTTACACTTTTAATTTCTCCAGACTTGAAAATTTATTTGGCATTTAAATGAAGATTATTAATTCTTTTGCCAGTTTCAAAATTAAAGCTGAAAACAAGACTTCAAGTACAGGAAATTGCTTGATTTATTTGCTTATATAAGTGTTTTTAGTATGAAGGGAAACATTTACTGCACTAAGTAACTGAAGATAATTTATGACAGCATATGTGTATTTAGCATATTATATACGATGTTTGAAGAAAAAAATGTTAATAATTTTGAAGGAGATGGTGCTTTTAAAGGGTAATTTACCTATTTTTGCTTCATTTTATATGTCTATGAAGCTATCTAAAAATTGGCTTTGTTGGAAAATGTCGCTTCATCTTTAAGCTATGCTGGATACTAAATATACATAATCAATGGCAAAGTGATGAATTAGATGCGATGCAATTTCGGATATGTTGAAAATAAGTTTAAAAAACTCTCAAACATTTAAATATTATTTTCAACTATACAGCAAAATGAAGAATTTTCAAAATCTTACAGGAAAAAAAGACATAGACCTAATCAACAATGTAATCTATCGTGAACTTGACATGAATGATAAGATTAGGAAGAAAAAGGCTTGCAAATAACTACTGTATATTGCAAGTCATTGTTGGTTAGGTAACAAAAATAACAAATAGAGAATTAAATACAATGATAACATGAAGCTAATGAAGCATGGATTAACAACTACTGCTTCAGTATTGTGAAGTTATTAAGAAGAAACAGTGAGTAAAGTACGAAAATATTTCTTAGTTGTCCAGAAAAAGAAGAAAAAAGATCAATAAAAAGAGTTCAAACCTGGTCTTAGGAAAAGAAGAGGTTATGTAGGTATGGATGACAGACAGAGGAAGTTATTTAAAGGATATACAGAAGAAGCTTTAAACATTTGCATGGAGAAGTATCATCATTTATGGAGTAGGGTTCATGATTACCAATGTGTCCAAGTAAATAAGGCACGGTATTATTACTTATCTCTTTCTCTTATTCACATAATCCCTTCAAAAATTAAAACAGTTCATTAATTTACATTCAATCAGTACCTATAAAGGAACCTT
>SEYY01007845.1:22500-27500 GCA_009176605.1 Armadillidium nasatum
TATATATATATATATATATATATATATATATATATATATATATATATATATATATATATATATATATATATATATATATATATATAGCTAAACAAAATTAAATTCTACATTTCAGTCAGAAAAACTTCATAGAATGATACCATGAAGAAGTTACAACGTAGTCTTTGAAGGAAGTAATGAAAAATGAAATGAAAGCGTCAAAAATATTCTGAACAAAAGAATGATGAGAGAAAATGAAGGATGAGTCTTCGCAACTATAAAGATAATGAAAAAGCTATCATAGTTTCTCTGTCATATGATGGATTATATTCCGCATCTCTAAGTGGACCTATTTTCATTTGTTATTTAATGCTGGATTTTATTTCTTTTGAAATGGAAAGGTTAGATCAAGGTAGGGTCATTTAAATGAAAATGAAGAATAAAGATGAAATAAAAATAATTCTGGAGACGAAACAGGGCGCTTGCCCAAAAGAACACTTCACTAACTAATATTAATTAACTAAAAATACAATTTCTTAATTCCTGATAATTGTATTATTATTATTATTGTTATTATTATTATTATTATTATTATTATTATTATTATTATTATTATTATTATTATTATTTTACATAAATGACTTTCATAATAAGTAAATAGCTCTCTTCAATCGCAGTAAGCTAAATAAGGCAATGCAAATTTCGGACAATAAATATGAATCATTAATGTTATAGTAAATATTAAATTTAAAATATATTACTTGTATGCTCGGTATTGAAAAAGAAAACACTTACCTAGTCTTAACAAAAATAAAACTTTAATTCAGTTAGATGTTACTGTATAAATTATAATTGCTTAGCAATGTCTTTAGAAAACCACTCGATGCCACATTTGACTACAAACTATCCTTTAAAGATTATATTAATTCTTTGTACACCAAGCAAATTTTTATTAGTTACGTGTGAATAAATATGATGTCACACGTCACTAATTGTAAACTTTGAAATATTTATATTAGATTTATTTATTCATTTATTATTTTTTCATCTTTTTCGTTACCTTGCCTACATCTTTTTGAAATCGAAAGGATAAAAATTATCGATACTGTAAATGAATAATGAACATTTGATGTCAAATTAGACTTCCATTCAAAAAATCTAAATTTGTTCATATAAAAAAAAAAAAAAAAAAAAAAAAAAAAAAAAAAAAAAAAAAAAAAAAAAAACTCACACTCTAAAGACAATTTGTCAAGTTTTTTAAAAGTAATTTGAATATTCTCTCAAACGGTATGAATGACTACATAATTATTTGAAGAAGACATAGCCCTAATTATAATGAACCACATTGCATCTTTAATTAACAAAAGTAAATAAATCTTTTAAAATTTCTCATTATGCAAGGTAGCACATAAATATAGCATTTACAATCAAGGTTTTTTTTATTATAGCTGTCAGTCAGTTCATTTGTCCGTTCTCAACATTCCTTTAAACTGTAGATTTGCTGCTAACAAATTTCAAACTATTCCAAATGAACAGAATCGTCATACGATTTTTACTCTAGTCTAGAGTCTAGACCATAGATATAATTTCCTAAAATAGAGTCATTTTCCAGTTACGACAGTTAAATCTTAATTTTAGATAAACCAAGAAAAATTTCAACCATTTCTTTGCCAGCGCAATCACCTGACTCACTGAATCACTATGAAATGTTTTGGATATCAGAACGAAAAACATATATCCTCTTTTCATATCTGTGAATCAACTGGCAGATAACCTGGGAGAATAACATATCACTGAAATCTCCTCAAAAGTACAATTCATTTATCTCAAGAAAATATTGAAACCATATTAAAAGAAAAAGCTTATTCAGCACACACACACATACACACACACACAATATATATATATATATATATATATATATATATATATATATATATATATATATATATATATATATATATATATATATATATATATATATATATATATATATATATATATATATATATATATATATATATATATATATATATATATATATATATATATATATATATATATATATATATATATATATATATATATATATATATATATATATATACTATATCCCACATGATACAGGGTGGTGTTGACTGCGGAAAGTTTTTCCTGCTGTATTTAACCTTTCATACTTTAAACCCTCAGTCTTCGCATACCTGAGGGATTTGAGTCAGGCTAGGAATTGAGTGATGGTAGCATATATATATATATATATATATATATATATATATATATATATATATATATATATATATATATATATATATATATATATATATATATATATATATATATATATATATATATATATATATATATATATATATATATATATATATATATATATATATATATGCGAAGACTGAGGGTCTAAAGAATGAAAGATTAAATACAGGAGGAAAAACAGACGGTGATAGAGCGTTCCACAGAAAAGAGGTGACCGGAAAGGAGACACCACAGAGAGAAAGGAAAGAGTTTCCCAATATTCTTACAAAATTCATACATATAAGTAAGGCACCCATTGTGATACAATTGAGATGCAATTGTGGTGGAATGAGAGAGGTAAATTCCCTCGTTGTAGTACCTTTTGAACAGAGAGAAAGAGAGAGACATAGATAGCAATCATCACATTTTGAAAAAAAGGGTCAAAGGGGTTTGGAGGTAGTTATTTATTTAGTTATTTATTTAGTTTAAGTTATTTATCTCTTCAAAAGAACAGCTGAACTGAATGGAGTTCAAAATTTCTTTGGGACCACTTTAGTAAGAGTTTCATATAAGGTTTTCAAGAAAAATTGCTATTTATTCTCAGACAGTATGTTTACATTGCATACAGGTGAGACTCCAGAGTCGTTGACTGAGATTGGAAAGTTGGAAGGTGTTTTTTAAAAGGGAGATGTGAAATATTTTAATTTTTAAAAAGAGTTTAAATTTTAATTTTAAGAAGGTTGCCGTGATCCCACCGGGATCTTCAATTAATATGCGTGCTCCTTTGTGGCGGTCAGAATTTGAAGTCGTCTTATCAGAAGACATTCCAACTACTTGATCAGTAAGATTATATATATATATATATATATATATATATATATATATATATATATATATATATATATATATATATATATATATATATATATATATATATATATATATATATATATATATATATATATATATATATATATATATATATATATATATATATATATATATATATATATATATATATATATATATATATATATATATATATATATATATATATATATATATATATATATATATATATATATATATATATATATATATATATATATATATATATATATATATATATATATATATATATATATATATATATATATATATATATATATATATATATATATATATATATATATATATATATATATATATATATATATATATATATATATATATATATATATATATATATATATATATATATATATATATATATATATATATATATATATATATATATATATATATATATATATATATATATATATATATATATATATATACCTATCCCACTTTCGTGGGGTGGTGCCCACCCACAATTCCCTTACAAACATACCTATTCTTACCTTTCAACCCCTTTCACCACCGCCCTCCATCTCTCTCTGTCTCCACAAATCTTCTACCCTCTTCTAAACTCAAATTTCTTCCATCAAAATCTTTCTCACTCCATCCATCCATCTCCACTTCTGCTTTCCCTTCCCCCTACCCCTATCCACATCGGATCTAAGTACCTTGCCCACCATTCTGTCCTCATTCATTCTACACGTAAGTCCAAACCATTTTAGCACACCCTCCTCCTCTCTATCAATTACACCCTTCTTCCATTTACACATCTCCCTTATTCTTTCATTGTGGATTGTTCATAGCAATTGTTCATAGCAATATTGGTTAAAGAAATTTGAGACGATAGTTAGAGGGTTGAGAATGGACCCCCTTTTCGGCACAGGCTGAATGAGCGCACGTTTCCAGTAAGAAGGGAAGGTTGAAGTAGAAAGAAATAGACGAAATAGTTTACCAAGGAAGGGTGCAAGCTCTGAAGCATAAGTTTTGAGAACTACAGGAAAGATACCATTAGGATCGTACGCCTTCCTAGTGTTAAGTTTTGAGGGAGCAGAAAAGACGTCTTTAGAATATATATATATATAATATATATATATATATATATATATATATATATATATATATATATATATATATATATATATATATATATATATATATATTAGTGATGGATCGGATGTCATATTTTCTAATTTGCGGATGCGGATGCGGATGCGAATGTCAATTTTCGAAGATGCGGATGTGGATGTTAATTTTTATGAGGATGCCATCACTAATATATATATATATATATATATATATATATATATATATATATATATATATATATATATATATATATATATATATATATATATATATATATATATATATATATATATATATATATATATATATATATATATATATATATATATATATATATATATATATATATATATATATATATATATATATATATATATATATATATATATATATATATATATATATATATATATATATATATATATATATATATATATATATATATATATATATATATATATATATATATATATATATTATATATATATATATATTTATTATTTCAATGTATTTTTTTTTTCTTTTTTTTTTTTTGTGATTTAAACCTATTTTGTTGATTACTTCGATCCTTGACACGTGTATAATTTATTAACTCTTTCTTTTATCTTTTATCTCAATATTATCTTATCAGAATGCTTTCCAATTTGTAGTTCTTGATAACGGAATTATATTTAGATGAATTACTTTTATTCATATTGAGTTTGGTCACATGTAGGAAATTTTTTTTTTCAAAATAATAATAATAATAATAATAATTATTATTATTATTATTATTATTATTATTA
>SEYY01007845.1:35000-50000 GCA_009176605.1 Armadillidium nasatum
GTACATTGCCTCTTGGGCGAAGATTTTGACAAAGAAAAAAAGTAGTGAAACTTGAAATTCCTGATACGTCGATTGACTTTGTTGAATATGAGGAACTTGTTTGTGAACCATTAAATGAAGCAAAGTTTTCTTTTTTACCAGGCATCGTAAATGATAGAACTTTTAAAGTAAAAGTGCTAAATCCTCAAGAACTACCTTCATTGAAGAAAGGAGAAAAGGTAGCATTAGTGAAAACACTCTTAACATCTAGTGAATGTTTTCAGAGTTTCATGGAAGAGTGTAAGGTGTTTGTTAATAGTGGAGACTCAGATGATTTGGATTTAGCTAAGGACGAGTGGGAAAAAGTGCAAGAAATCCCTAAGAAATGGACATTGGAAAAATTTAAAGAAAAAAAATTTTTTTTATATATATATATATATATATATATATATATATATATATATATATATATATATATATATATATATATATATATATATATATATATATATATATATATATATATATATATATATATATATATATATATATATATATATATATATATATATATATATATATATATATATATATATATATATATATATATATATATATATATATATATATATATATATATATATATATATATATATATATATATATATATATATATATAGGAGTATTGAAGGGTGGAGTCATTAACACGGGAGTGGGTAGGTGATGAAGTAGTAGAGTAAAGGTCATTAATGAAAAATAGAAAGAGAGTTGGAGATAAGAGAGATCTTTAAGGAACACCACTATTTACAGATTTAAAGGAAGAAAGGTTCCTGTCTACCAAAGCTGCTATAGAATAACCAGATAGGAAATTAGAGAGAAGTTCACAGAGTGAAAGATAGATTCCGAAAGAGAGAAGTTTGGAAAATAAAGCTTAGTGCCAGACCCTATCGAAGGCCTAAGATATGTCTAGCACCACAGCGAAAGATTCACCGAAGCACCGAAGAGCGGAGGACCAAGGGTCAGAAAGAAAGGAAGAAAGGCCTCCAGTAGAGCATTCTTTTACAAAATCATATTGGCGATCAGGGAAAAGATTAGAAGAATTAAGGTGTTTCCAAATCTTCCTGTTAAGAACAGATTAGAAAACTTTAGAAAGAACAAAGGTAAAAAATTAGGACAGTAGTTAGAGGGTTGATAGTGGGTCCCTTTCTTCTGCACAGCCTGAATGAAGTAACGTTTACATCAAGAATGGAAGGTTGAAATAGTAAGGCAGAGGCGAAATAGTTTACCAAAGCAGTGTGCAAGATCAGAAGTACAAGTTTTGAGCACCGCAGGAGAAATTCCATCACGATCATACCCCTTCTTAGTGTTAAACTCAGAGAGAGCAGATATGACATCTTTAGAAGAAATAACTATATTAGGCATAAATGAGTCGGAGGGGGTTGAAGTAAGAGGAAAACTCCGAAATCGTTTAAGGTAGAGTTAGATGCTAAAGTTTGGGTGAAGAGTTAAGCTTTAGTAGAAAGCAAAACGGCATTTGTGCCCTCAGAAGAAACTATAGTAGGGAAAGAGGAAGAAGCAAAGTTAGAGTTGACAATTTTTGCAAAATGAAGGAATTGCTAGAGGAAGAGGAACCATAAAGATTAAAAAATTTACAACGGAGGAATCAGTTTTTGGTGTAATGAAGAATAGATTCCGTTATAAAATATAAGCTGAATGAGTTTCAGGAGTTTGAAGACGATAGTGCTCCCTGAAGGCAGCATCCTTGCGGCGGATAGCACGAGAATAAGCAGAATTATACCAAGGTTTGTTAGGATTAGTTGAGGGGAAATAATATAAAATGTAAGCCTCCTTACCTGAATGAATCACTTCTGTTATACTCTCAGCACACTCCGCGGGACCCCTCCCACGGAAACAGTAATCATTCCATGGAAGATAAGAAAAGTACAACCACAAGTCAAACCAGTTAGCGGCACCGAAATGCCACAAACGTCTTCTCGCCGAAGACGGGGGCTGTTCTTACATAAGACTTGAAGAGGCAGAACAAGAAACGGAGATTAGAAGGTGATCGGATGAACCCAAAGGAGGAAAGAGTTTAACAGTTAAGGAGAATGACAAGAGGTTAGGAAAAGATCAAGTATGTTTCGTTTATCACCAAGACGGTCAGGGATACGGGTAGAGAGTTACACCAACTGCTCTAGATTGTTCTGGATACAAAAGTCGTAGGCGAGTTTACCAGCAAGATCATGAGAACTAGATGAAAGCTATTATCGGTGCTGAACATTAAAATCACATAAAATGATGATTTCGGAGAAAGGAGAAACTGAAAGAATGTGCTCTATTTTGGAGTTTAAATAGTCGAAGAATTTTTTATAGTAAGTTGAATAAGGTAAATAGACAGAACAAATAAATTTAGTAGTAGAATTGAAAAAGAGCTTCAGCCATAGAGTAGAGAATTTACAAGACTCCAAATCAGAGACACGAGAACAAACAAACATCGATGCACACATATGTGCAACATCCGCCTTTGGCTGAAAATTGAGGATAGAGACAGTAGGATGTAACATAATAATTTGTTCTCGGCGCACCCAAGCATCTCAGTTTCGGTTAAAAAGAAGAGGTGAGGTTTAGAAGAAGAGAGATGTTGTTCGACAAAGGGGAAATTAGAAAAAAGACCGCGAATATATATATATATATATATATATATATATATATATATATATATATATATATATATATATATATATATATATATATATATATATATATATATATATATATATATATATATATATATATATATATATATATATATATATATATATATATATATATATATATATATATATATATATATATATATATATATATATATATATATATATATATATATATATATATATATATATATATATATATATATATATATATATATATATATATATATATATATATATATATATATATATATATATATATATATATATATATATATATATATATATATATATATATATATATATATATATATATATATATATATATATATATATATATATATATATATATATATATATATACATATATATATATAATTATTTATTTTTAAATTTTATGCAACATTGTTA
Source organism: Armadillidium nasatum (assembly GCA_009176605.1). Lineage (NCBI taxonomy): Eukaryota > Metazoa > Arthropoda > Malacostraca > Isopoda > Armadillidiidae > Armadillidium > Armadillidium nasatum. The sequence continues at coordinate 38,105 of SEYY01007845.1, forward strand.
TATTCTTTTGTACTAATTACTATTATTATCTTCTCGAAAAAAATTCAAAATTTTGTTTTTCCTTTCGGAAACTTTGAAATGATGCATGCAACATTGTTTGAAATTTTCAATTTCGACGAAATGCATATGTAACTATTCTATATATATATATATATATATATATATATATATATATATATATATATATATATATATATATATATATATATATATATATATATATATATATATATATATATATATATATATATATATATATATATATATATATATATATATATATATATATATATATATATATATATATATATATATATATATATATATATATATATATATATATATATATATATATATATATATATATATATATATATATATATATATATATATATATATATATATATATATATATATATATATATATATATATATATATATATATATATATATATATATATATATATATATATATATATATATATATATATATATATATATATATATATATATATATATATATATATATATATATATATATATATATATATATATATATATATATATATATATATATATATATATATATATATATATATATATATATATATATATATATATATATATATATATATATATATATATATATATATATATATATATATATATATATATATATATATATATATATATATATATATATATATATATATATATATATATATATATATATATATATATATATATTCCGTCTATTTTATATTGAAGGATAAATCATAAGATTAAGACGTGAAATGAAGTTGGATGCAACAATTTATTAAACTTATTTCTATGATGACAAACTCTCATCTGAAATAATCTAAACATTACTTAGGCATATCTTATCGAGGACTTTTAAATCTTGCTAATTATTTAAAGTGTCATCAAAGATTATATATATATATATATATATATATATATATATATATATATATATATATATATATATATATATATATATATATATATATATATATATATATATATATATATATATATATATATATTATGAATTTTGGTGAAGTACGGATGCGGATGTGAATCTTGCGTCAATTGCGAATACGGATGTTGAAGTTTCTAAAGTGCGGATATAAATGTCAAGAGAAAAAGAAACACCAAGAATTTTCAGTACAGAAAAAGATTTGAGTGGTGTGTTTTCGAAGATGTTAGTTGTTTGGAATATTATATGTCAGGTAAAAGAATATGGATATCGAGCAACAGAGTTTTCAAGGCATTGAAAACAACCATGTTCTCTATATATTAGGTGAAAGGCTAGTTATTTGCACTCGGGAGGGAAGATTTTCAAAATGTAAGGAATAATGAAGTTTGAGAACATCAGCAAAAAAAATTGACCCAAATAAATAATGAAGCTATGCAGCTAGAAAATCATCAATGAAAAAAAGTTAGAGGTAGAACAGAAAAATGAGGAGCACCACTATTGATATGTTTTAAGATAAAGAAATGTGACAATCTACAAAATCGGAAACTTCATCTGAAGTTGAATTTGAAGCAATGGCTTGATTGAAGAGTTCCATTTTATCAGAAAGTACAACAGATGTGGTGTCATTTGAAGAAACAAGAAAAGGGGAAAAGGAAGTAGAAATGTTAGAGATGACATTTTTAGCAAAGTGTCAAGTACGAACGTGAAGGATAGTATTTATATGGGGAAGGATTCTTTTTTTAATATCATAGAGAAAGATTTGGTAAGATTCTGGAATTAAATATAAATAGAGCGATTTTCTGGAGTTTGAAGAAGCCGGAAATTCCTGATAACAGCATTTCCGCGCTTTATAGCACCAGAGCAAGCAGAGTTAAACGAAGTTTTCTGAGTTCCAGTTGAGTGAAAGTGAAATGAAATGGGCTTCTTTATGCCAAAGAGAATCATCACGTTCATACTTTCTGCAGATTCTGAGTGTTTTTTCCCCCCTAAATAGCAGAAAGTACGACCTTAAGTTCTGATCAATTGGTATTACCTAATGGCAAAAACGTTTCATCTTCGAAGGCAAGGGCAGTTCTTGGTTAAGACTTGAAGTGATAGAACAGAATACAAAGTGAAGATCATAGAAAGAATCTGAAGTGGAAATAAGAGTTTAATAGTATATGACGATGGATCGAAAGTCTAGTAACGGTCGTGTATATGTTGGATTCAACTTCACGATGATGCTACTATTGGATAGAGAGCTGGTAAGCTTGTTCACTATCTGTGCGATGAAAACTAAAGGAACATCAAAAACGGTATTTATCACTTAATGTGTCCAAATGCTATATAAGACTATAAAGATTTCACTCGGGTTTAGGAAAAACTATCTCATATTCATATTTAAGGTCGATATTACCATTTGATATTACCTTATAAATGTCGCTTCAAAAAATATATGAGATTAAGTTTGCAAAAGTTAATTTCTCTTTCTGGTTTTATCAAGAACAACATGTCCGTTCAAGAGTGTGGAACTAATTGACTTGCCTGATCAAAAATTCTTGGCACTGAATGCTGGCAACCTGTAGCTAGTTGCTATTTTTGTTATATTTCAAATACTAAAGTGTATAATTTTTCCTCTAATTCGAACAAAATCCCTGTTTTCCCTTCTTTTCTAACAACCTTTCTAGATTATTCCCTTTGTTTACATTTTTCAAAATTTCTACCACTATTTGCCTTTCTTTATATTCTTGAGTTTAATTTCCTATTTATTAAATTTCTTGTAGATTTTACGTCTTTATGTAGCTTTTCAAATTCTGCAAAAAAAATATACATAGTATTAACTCATTTCCTTGAGTGTTTCAACTTTGGGACCTATATCCTGTTTTACCTTAAGCTTAATTTTTCTTCTGCTTTTGATTTCTTTTACTTTTCTTCATATATTATTGACACTTTCTTGCTGTTATTGATTTTCTAGCGCATCACTTCTTTACTTTTACTATTTTTCTTATTATTGTTTCTTCACTCTTCACCCTAGAGTTGGAATCTTGTTTGGTTGTTCCAGATTCTTGTTTTCTCTGCCTTTGTGCACAGTTTCAAAAGTGTTCAAAATTTATATTTCTTTCAGCACCACCTTCATCAGAAAAACTTCTGTAATGTTTCCACCTCAGGCTCGGTGGCTTCTACCACAGCAGCCTTGATGCCATGAAGACAATGCAGTGGTGGTGGAATGTGACAGGTCAATTACCTCAAACACCTGCTGCTATGGTATCTATAAAAAAAGAGAGACTGTGCCACCATTATTTCACAGAGATAGAGGGTCAAGGGAGTTTAATAGTAGGGGACCATTTATTTGTCTTTACCCCAAGACTCAACCTTATCCAAAAGAAGGATGGAACTGGAACTCCCTCAAATGTGAGAACTGTACTCCAAACAAGAGTGGAAAAGACCTGTTCATAAATGGAGTACCTGTTCAAAAGGAAAAAAATATTCCCACAACTGGAATAGAACACCCAGTTTCATTATAACCATATTAACAATCATTGTATGAGATTTCCAAGCAATTTATTGTTCATGCTCAGACCAAAGATGTACATGCTCACAGGTGAGAGGGGAGAGACATTGAAGTGGATAGGAGAGTCAGAAAGTGTTGTTGAGAGGGAGATGTGAAGAATTGAGTTTTTATTTAAAAGAGTTGAATTCACAATGTTGAGGCGACCTCACAGAGAATCACATCCAGATCAGTTATAATAAAATAAGAAAGATGAAGTTGAGAAGTAACTCTATGCAAAGGAAGGTGCAGATTTGAAATGAGTGTAAGAATGGAGAGTTGAGTCATGGGCATAAGAATGAACAGAATTGAAAGTACAAAAAAGATTATTGATGATATGAAAGAATAAATTTGGAGATAGAACAGAACCCTGAGAAACACAGCAATTAACAAATATTTATTTTTATTTATTTATTTATTTAAAATAAGCTATTAATGTTAATTTAAATTAATATCCAGCAATTTTAGCTGGATATCCGGTATCTGGCTTTTGAAAACTGTTAAACTCTTGAAAAGCTCTGTTGTTTTCTCCACCCTCCCAAGGTGATATAAAACAATATGTTTTCTGTTACTCCTTGGGTTTTTTATTGTTAATCCACTTGTTTAATTAAAATGTTACTTTTTCTGAACACTATTTTATGTACTTGGAAACACATGTTATAATATTTAAATCAAAATATATAACACTACTTATTCCTTTGACTTATCTACTGTAAGCTCCATAAAATTCAAATGGTTAGTATAGCATCATATTCCCTCCCTTAATCGAGTAACATCATACAAAGGAATAATAAATTTTCTTTTGATTTTAATTAAACTTCTTAGAAATTTATGACAGGTAGTTTAAATTTGTGCTCCTACTGGATTGTGACACCATAGTAATAGTTTCCAGCCTATGAATATCTTGCAGATTTTAATAAAAATGATTATTTGAAAAATTGTATTGTGTTAGTGATTTTGTCAAAATTTCCTGTTCTCTCACTATTTCTTAAAACTAATTGAATTTGCTAAAGAATTTCAGAAAGATTTCACTGAAAGGTATTAAATAAAAAAAATTTTTTTTTCCTTTCAAGAAGTTTATTAAATATTTCATTTTAAATTTTTAAAAGCCATTGGACTGGTTTTTATACCTTGTAATTATATACCATCATATTCAGAAGTGTTTGGTTAATCTTTGAAAAAAACAGAAGGCTAATACATAATTATGGCACCTGAGAAGGTATGCTCGCTTATATATATATATATATATATATATATATATATATATATATATATATATATATATATATATATATATATATATATATATAATATATATATTATATATTATTATATATATATATATATATATATATATATATATATATATATATATATATATATATATATTTTTTTTTTTTTTAATTTTTTTTTGATTTGTCATTTGCAGTTACTCATACTTAAAAATTTATAAAATGAATAGATAAATTAGTTGCTGTTGAACTTCAATATTTTTGTCACTCATCTTGTAGCTTATAATTAATTTTGGCAAATTTTAGGTCTAGTCCTGTTTTCAAAAATGTATAAAAATGTGAACTAATAGTATAATAATTGAAGATAGAAAATCTAATTGATAATTTTTTTTTTTTTTTTTTTTTTTAATTAAAGGCTTATTTTCTATAAATCAGTTTTTTTTAATCTATTTTAAATTTATAACTTCCAGTATAACTATCAGCATACATGTTTTTAAAGCTTTTTTTTAAAAAGGCTTATTTTCTATAAATCAGTTTTTTTTAATCATTTTAAATTTATAACTTCCAGTATAACTATCAGCATACATGTTTTTAAAGCTTTTTTAAACTGCAACTACTAATAAGTATTATCTCCTGTAGATTCTGTAAATATACTTATTTAGCTTAAGTTGGAAATTGTTTAATCATATTTTGTCAGATTTAAATACTGAAGACATTGTATCAATATGACAATGTTTAATTTTGTTAATTTTAATAATGTTCTGTACTTTTATATTCTGAGAAATTAAAAGTCTTTTTGTATTTATTTGTAATTAATTAAAAGCATATTTCTTGAAACTGTTTAAATATGGGTAGATTTTAAATTTTTAAAACTTTTTTTTTTTTTTTTTCCTTAAAAGCTTTATTAGTTTTGACTTTTATTTATTCGTATTAAAGCAATTATGTAGATAAAAGTAGTGATGGGACGATTAACAATTTTTTGACTATGACTATTATAATATAATTAATTAAATTGAAAAAGTATATTTTAAAAATTTCCATTATTTTAATAAATATAACAATTTTATAAATATTAAAAATTAAATTGTATTTATTCTTTATTCAAATGTGTAAATACATGTAATTTTAATATTTAGTATAATAATATCTTCAAAACATTGATTTAATAAATTTTAATTTGTGAGTACATGGACAGACATGCAAAATTCTATTACTTTAAATTTAAAGATCTTAAATTGTGATGCAGAAACAATCTTTTCTCCAATTCATCCTGGAGAGTATATATTTTGCCCCCACTACTAAACAGCCTTTTTACTCTCAATAGAAGGGGGTGAAGCAGAGATATTTATAACCCAATGTTTGTAAATCTGCAAAATAATTGACAATGATAATTGAGAAAAATTTTGCCAATGACAGTGACGATTAATCGTCCCATCACTAGATTAAAGACATACTATATATATATATATATATATATATATATATATATATATATATATATATATATATATATATATATATATATATATATATATATATATATATATATATATATATATATATATATATATATATATATATATATATATATATATATATATATATATATATATATATATATATATATATATATATATATATATATATATATATATATATATATATATATATATATTATTATATAATTATTTATTTTTTTTTTTTTTTTTTTTACTTTTTTTTTTTTTTTTTTAAATATTTTTATTTAATTAAGGGTACTTTATCATATATACATTTTGAAATGGGAGATAAGAGAATGAGATTTAAGAAAGGAAAAAAAATTTTTTTTTCATCAAATTTATCTTTTCAACATGAAGTTTCCTCCTCTTAAAATAATATTTATTTTAAAAATGTTAGATTGCTCTACTCCTGTTTTATTTATTTATTTTTAATTTACACAGACAGAGCCGGAAAGTGGTGATGAGGCTGCAAATGCAAGCACAGTTTCTATAGATAATAATACATCGGTTTCCAGTGAAACAACAGAAAGAGAACCTTACTTTGAACCTTTGGTTCATCTTCCAGAGGTCAAAGTAAAAACAAATGAAGAGGATGAAGCAGAACTATTAAAAATGTAAGTGACTATAATTTTAATTTAAAATGTAAAATTGAGATCATCTTGCATAATGTTGATAGAAATACTGACATTGAAAAGGTGTTATAGATTTAATAATAATCATTAATTATTATTATTATTATTATTATTATTATTATTATTATTATTATTATTATTATTATTATGTAGTTTTTAACAGTCAGTTCAATTGCAATATCTTAACAACAGTATAATAATGATAATAATAATTGTTTTATAGCCATTATCAAAATTACTGACAAAAAAAAGTTGTTAGGGATTTAATTATAATAATATAGCATTAGTTGAAATTCATTATTTAAGCATCAATTGAAAGCAACATAGAAGTGTATTAATGAAATAATAATAATAATAATAAATAATTTTATGATATAAAGAATGTAATACAGAACCGTAACTAGTGACTGGCAAGAGGAATTTTAAAATCAAAATATTTTGAAATTTAGGAATGATTTAGGTTAATATATCAGCATTTTAGGTGACACTTTAGTTTTGTGTTCAATAATGTTGTAGGCTCTTGAGGCGAAGTTCTTCAGTTTAATCTCTAGAAAGAAATATTCTAGTGAAGTTTCCTATTCTTAAGTAAATGAAATTGCCTGAAAAAAAAAAAAAAAAAAAAAAAAAAAAAAAAAATATATATATATATTATATATATATATATAGTCAAATTACTAAAGTTCTTAATACTTTTTAAGGGATTAGTGTTTGTAGTTTAAAAGTGATTTGGAATGTAAAGTTTATAGAATCTTCAAAGTGGATTAAATCAGGTATTAAGCAGACCTGAGATACAGACAAAAATTAATATAGAAAGAAATAGCAATCAACTTCTATAGTTAGGAACCGACCGGGGCTGGAATTTGGCCGGGGCCGGGGCTGGAATTTGGCCGGGGCCGGGGTCACCCAAATTTGGCCGGGGCCGGGGTTATGGCCGGGGTTTCCTAAAATTTGTAAAGAGGTCAAAAGCACTGAAATTTTAGGTTAAGAAAATTAGATATAAGGTTTATTTAATTGTAAGGAAGGAGTAGAATAGCCAACATTCACTTAAATTAATGATTATATGCATTTTCTCTAAAAAAAATCAGAAAATTACAGTTTTGTATATTTAAAGTTTTAAAAAAGTACAAAAATTAAAAAAAAAATTATTCTAATTCATAATAGTGATTTAACACGTTTACCTAGGTAAGACCCAAAGGGAAAGTTTGAAAAAATGTAAGATATAAAATTAACAATTTAACCTGTATTTATATATATCATTGTTATTTTATTGCTATGTTTCAAACTTGTATCATTTAGCTGCATTATTTAAAAAGTATTATTTTTTTTATACTTTCAGTCAATATGGCTAAAAGATCAGCTTCTGCAGTATTTGAATACTTTACAATGTTTCAGGATAGGCTCGGAATAGCTAAATGTAACATCTACAGTCATAAAATTAGAGGAGAACCTCCGGGTGCTACAAGTAAAAAAAATTTCAACCAAATCTTTTTGGAGTATCTAAAATCAAAACACAAAGATGAACATTCACTAGCAGAAAAGGAGCGGTCAAAAGAAACAGAAAAGAAAAAAATCTTGATTTTCTTATATTTTGCTTGAAATTTTTCTTTATTATTTGACTGATTGAGCTGAAATTTTCAAAGTATGTGAATTTTTTCACGAAGTTCTGAGTTGATTTCGAGCATTTTTTTGAGTCTATAACGGTTTGAAACTTATTTGGACCCAAAGTTGAAAAAAATGAATAACTGGGTCAAACCACTGGTCCACATGAGCTGAAAATTTAACTGAATACCTTTGCCCCAATTTCTTGCATTGGTGGGAATAGATTTTTGATATCACGTCTAGAAAAAAGTTACAAGCTCTCGAAAAAAATTTGCAAAAATCGTACTTCTGGAGGAAAAAATTATTTAAAAAAAAAAACGCTACCTACTATTTTTTTTTTATTTGTGAATATTGTTTAGAAGAGGAACAGGGCAACAATTTTTATTTAGTGCATTTTTAAATGCCCTTTGTTTGAAGCGAGATATAGCCTCTCAAACTTTGGGAATTTTTGAAATTTGGCCAAAAATGGACCTTTTTGAAGGCTATATCTCAAAACCAACGAATCTCATCGAATAAAGTACATAGAGGAATTTGTAGCCCCACCCCTCCTCTATACACACCAAAAATAGGAAATGTTTATATTTTTTTAAAAAAGATTTTGTCTGAAAAGGTATATTTTTTTAGTTCAAAAAAATTTTTTTTCTATAGTTGGTCAGTTTTTGGCTTATAACATTTTTTCTATAACTCTGGGGACAAAATTCTATTAAAGATTTTTGTAGCCCATATAATTTTGAATAAATAGTCCAACTTTCAGCTCATTCTAAAAAGTGGTTTGGCACCGCCATTCTATTGAAAAAGGGTAAAATTTCCACAAAAAAAAAAAATATAAAAAAAATACTTTTAACCATAATAGACTCGGAAAAACGCTAGAAATGGACTTTTCTTACCGGTAAAAAATCTATATACACTGAAAGTTTCAGCAGAATCGGCTGAAAATAAAAAAATAAAAAATAAAAATTTGTATAATTTGCCATTTTAACCCCGGCCGGCAACCCCGGTTTTCCCTGATTTTTAGCCGGGGCCGGGGTCAGTAAAAATGGCCGGGGTTGGCCGGGGCCGGGGCCCCGGTCGGTTCCTATCTATAGTAATTTCATAGATTTAAAAATTAAATGATAATAATAATAATAAATACTGACCCAGTTTATTAGTGAGAGTTAGATAAGAACTTAAAATGAAGTTGTTTGGAGAACAAGGTAATAAAGGCTTTGCATTTCTTTTAGTTGATGTTTAGTAAGATCAAACATTTATTTGAATTTATAGTTATTGGGAGATGCCAGAGTACTATAAATATTCCAAATGCTGTTATTTATAAGAAAGGTAGGAGAATCTGACAAATAATATAAAGGTTAATGACTATTAGGAAAAGTTTTTAAAAAAGTTATATTTGAATTGGAAAATATTTAATCAATGATGAAATATTCCAGTATTCTCAGCATGAGTTTAGAAAAGGGACATGTTAAACATAGCTTAAGAAAATAAGTATAAGTTTTATTGCAAAATATATGAACTGTGGAGAGCCAGTTAATTTTGTATATTTATATAGGCCCTATTTGAATTTTAACAAAGCTTTTAATTAAGAATGAATTGATGTAGAAGAAGTTACCGAAGCTTCAATATTTGATTCACTATTTCTGAGTTTTTTTTTTATAATGGATTCTAGTAATAAAATAAACTATGGATTTTTCAAGTTTGCTTATGATACTAAGCTGGCTTACCCTCTTAAAAATGTTGAATTATGTATCAAGGTGCAACAAGATTAACCTTTTGGTGGAAAAATGACATATAAATTTTAAAAATAAAACTAAGGTGTTTCAGCAGGAATATAATTATAAAATGAATGTGGTTGATTTAAATTTGCAAATACAGAAAAAAATTTGGTGCAATTAGGAGAGTAATTTGAAGGTGTGTGTAAATGGTGTCAAGAGTATTAAGAACTAGCAAAATGTCAGGAACTATATTGTTAGTTATAAAAGCAAGGAATTGAGCAGTAAAATATAGTTTTTATGTTAAACCATTAACTGAATACTGCATACTGGTTTGGGCTCCTTATCTAAGGAGGGACATTGACATTGTCCAGAGTGGAGCAACAATTATGATTTTTAGGTTTGAAAGCATTGAAGGAATTGTGGATGTTTTCTGTAGAAATGGAATTTTATAGAGGGGATATGATTCAGGTTTCTAAAGAAATTTTCATCTCCACACTGTAAAGTGTGATAAAAAAAAATTTTCATTAGATCAAAATAGCCTGACCAAGGATCATAATAAAAAGATAAAGGAAAAAGCATTCAATCCAAATGTGAGAGAGTAGTATTTGTAAACAAAGTAGTAAACTTTTGAAGGTGTTGGCCTGTGGATATAATTGATAGTAGTAAACTTACGACCATTAAAGAGTTGGATCGGTATATAGATGATCAAACTTTGACGCAATAAAATGTCAGCTTTTAAAGGCCACGATTAGTTATATGGCGTGTATTATATACACTTATTGACAATTTTGTCTAGAATTTAAGTTCATTTTGAATCTTTGTACTTATAATTATTTTTTAGTGATCCTATGTATTGTAATTTGTTTTTGCATGTTCAGTTTATTTTATCATTTTTTTAAACAACTTAAGTTGGAAGCTGCATGCTTTGTAAAGTAATTATTGGATCACTGAAAATTGGGAATTATATTTATTACAGGATATTTAAAGAGATTTGGTAGTTTATTTGGGTTTAACTGAGGCTGCTTCAATTGATCCATGTGGCTTCTTACTTGCTATTATTTTGTGTTCTTGTAGATAATTTTGCAGCACTGCATGCCATAAATATAATGCATCTTTTAGAATAGTAATCATGTCACTTCATTAAGTTAAAAAGTTAAAATCCTCTTTAACTGTATGTTAAATAATAAAATTTACCATTCATGATCTTTATACTTCCGTGCCAGATATTTATATTACATTGTTAGTGGTATAAAGATTTATGATATACAATAGCAAATGAAAATAAAATTAAATGAAGTAGTAAATGCTGATGGTGTGCTAAATTCCATTGGAGTTGGGGAAAATCCAAAAACTAGGGCCAAATTAAAAGCCACCATGCCCTATTACACAGCTTTTGAAAATGTGTAAATGAAAGAAAGTTTTAAAAATAGATAAAGGGGGTGTGTTCCAGATTTTACCAGTAGAATACAAGTAAGATTGGGAATAGAAATTAAATCAAGGGTCAGAGAGTTAAGCATTGAAAGGGTAAGATTGTGTGGAAAGGCAAGTTACTTGAGCCCTTCTCAAAGGAGACCTCAGAGAGTTCAGAGGAGCAATATCCATTGTAATAGTAGTACTTTAAGGGAGAATGATGCAACAGTATGATGACTAGAAAGAAATTTCAAAGAGTTAAAGTAGGATAGTTGACAAAACAAAAAGCCTAGACTCCATCTTTTCAAGGAG
>SEYY01007845.1:52500-85000 GCA_009176605.1 Armadillidium nasatum
ACTGAAAACAAGAAATAAATATTGCAAAAATAAAATTTGATTATTTCTTGATTTTTCAAAAAATTTTGAGCTTTTATTACGATTATTATTTTTTTTAATATAAGGCGTTGCAAGCTTTTTCGATACTACAATCAAGAAGCTCCTGCAGAATGGAAGGAAAGAGGAACAGGAGATGTAAAAATTTTACACAATGCGGAGAGGAAGACGGTATGAGATTGTTTTTATTAGTAGTCTGTTTTATTTTTTTTATCTTTGTATTTTTTTTTTTTACTAATGGAATTTATTTAAAAAAAAAAATTTTTTTTTTCTTTAAAGGTCCGTCTTATCATGAGACAAGATAAAACATTAAAGATTAGAGCAAACCATTACATAACTCCTTTCATGGAATTAAAGCCTAGTTGTAATAGTGACAGGGCTTTTGTTTGGTCATCAGCTGCAGATTTTGCAGATGAAGAAATAAAACAGGAAACATTTGCTGTCAGATTCGCCAATTCCGATCGTAAGTTTTTATTTTTTTTTTTTTATGAACTTTGAGTGGTTGTACATTTATAGTTTTTGCATTAGACAATCAAATTTTTTTGTATAATTTTCAATATCTTTACCATCAAGGATTATAATTAGAGGGTTGATAGGGGTCCCCGTTCTTCTGCACAGGCTGAAAAAGCGCACGTTTCTAGCAAGAAGGAAAGGTCGAAGTGGAGAGACAGACGAAATAGTTTACCATATATATATATATATATATATATATATATATATATATATATATATATATATATATATATATATATATATATATATATATATATATATATATATATATATATATATATATATATATATATATATATATATATATATATATATATATATATATATATATATATATATATATATATATATATATATATATATATATATATATATATATATATATATATATATATATATATATATATATATATATATATATATATATATATATATATATATATATATATATATATATATATATATATATATATATATATATATATATATATATATATATATATATATATATACCTTCCTTCCTTTTTACCTTCTCACCCCCTGACCACCCCACGTTGAGGTGGCCACACTTCGCTAATGAAGCCGCCTGCCGCAGTCGGCATCGTCCAGAGATCCTTCAATGTAGTGATGCCCCAGAGATTCTGGAGCGAGAGTTGGAAGGACAGAGTAATAGAAAGTGTTTCACGGTCTCCGGGGCCATTCCGCATCTGGTACAAGTGGGAGATGCTGTCTGGTTTATTTTGAATTTGTGTTTGTAATGTTGTAAGTTTGGGTGGTGTCCGCATCTTAATCTTGTTAATGAGATTTGTGAGTGTCTAGGGAGGTTGCTGAAGTCTGGGTTTATTTCGGGAGGGGGTGAGTTAAGGATGTTGTTTGGTGGTCTGTTGATCAGGTAGGAATGAATTAGTTGAGTGTGTATATGTTTGGTTATTGTGGTATTGGGGGGATGTGATTTAGGATTTGTTTGTAAAAGGTGCCGGTGGATGATGGAGGTTGGAGGAGAGTATTGTGACATGGGGTGTGTGGGTAGACGGGTTTTTGCGTAAAATTGAGTGCCTATCATTTCAAGGTGGTTCTTTATAGGTAGTATTTTGGTTTCATTATGTAGGTGTTGTTGAGAGGTTGTGGGTGTGCAGCCGGTGATTGTGCGTGAGGGCTCTATTTTGCGTTATTTGGAGTGTCATTAGGTTTTGATAGGAGAGCAATGGGTACCAGATTGCTTTTGGTTTAGTCCGTTTATTGTTGGTTGGATGATGTTGGTGAGTGCTATGGTGGTGGAGTGGTTGGGTTTGAAACCGTGTTGGAAGCTTTGTTGTGGGATGAATTGGAGGATAGAATTTAGTATTAGTTTTTCGAGTAGTTTTGAGATGGTGGATAAGAGGGAGATTGGGCGGTATGAGGAGGGGTTTGATGGATCTTTGCCAGGTTTATATATATATATATATATATATATATATATATATATATATATATATATATATATATATATATATATATATATATATATATATATATATATATATATATATATATATATATATATATATATATATATACTTCTGGTGGGCAAAGGCCGGTGGCCTACCAAATTACCACCAGAGTTCGGGAGCAATCCAGAAATCGGGGTCAATTTAAAAGGCCCGACATGTCCCTATATACGGCATATAAAGGTGTGCAAGTTATAGGAAATTGAGAAAATAGATGAAGGTAGTGTGTTCCAGATTTTACCATATATATATATATATATATATATATATATATATATATATATATATATATATATATATATATATATATATATATATATATATATATATATATATATATATATATATATATATATATATATATATATATATATATATATATATATATATATATATATATATATATATATATATATATATATATATATATATATATATATATATATATACAGAACGCCACCGCTCACGGGCAGAGCCCTTTTCAAGGAGGGGGCATATATATATATATATATATATATATATATATATATATATATATATATATATATATATATATATCTATATATATATATATATATATATATATATATATATATATATATATATATATATATATATATATATATTATAGATGCAAAATTATTTAAAGAAAAATTCAATCAAGCAAAAAGTATTATTTCTGCTTTAGTTGGGGAGAAAGAAGAAGAAAAACAAAATGATGAACAATCCGAAAAGGAACCGTCTTCAGAAAATGAAAGTTTAAATCAAACGTTGAAAGATGATGCAGAGGAAGTGTCGAAAGACTTGAGTAATTTATCCGTTACTGATAAAGTTGAGTTGAAAGAATCAACTTCGCAATAATAATAATGTGTGATCATTTTCATATTTGAATGGTATTTGTAAGGAATGTGACTAGGAGTGAATGTAATTTCCCCCCCCCCCTCTCTCTCTTCCTCTTTCTCTCTCCATGTATAAAAATAAAATTTGAAGCTGCATATGTCAGTTATGTATTTGTAATCTATTATCTCAGGTTACTTTTTCTTTTCACATTTTTATAGTTTATCATTCCATGTGCTGGAAAATATATGAATGCACTTTTTATTTTACAGTGTAGCTTTTGTTTTTTTTTTTGTTTGTATTAAGTTGAAATTTCAGTTTTTAAATGCCACGTTAATCTTGACAAAAAAAATACTGTGTAATTAAAAATACTATAGTATAATAAAATATTTTGCGTAGGCATTATATATATATATATATATATATATATATATATATATATATATATATATATATATATATATATATATATATATATATATATATATATATATATATATATATATATATATATATATATATATATATATATATATATATATATATATATATATATATATATATATATATATATATATATATATATATATATATATATATATATATATATATATATATATATATATATATATATATATATATATATATATATATATATATATAAATAATATAATATAATAATATAATATATATATATATATATATATATATATATATATATATATATATATATATATATATATATATATATATATATATATATATATATATATATATATATATATATATATATATATATATATATATATATATATGCGCGCGCGCGCTTATGTTATAGCTATTCATTTATAATCGTCCGTAGATATTTTGCTAGGCATATAGAAAGTAAGTAGAAAGAGTGAATTTTATCTGAAAATTTGGAGTATTTGTTTTGGTTTTAAAAGGCTCTGAACAAATGGTATTCATTATGTAAATTTTATCAGTGAATGAGTGGTGAAACATTTTTTTTAAGTACATTTACATCTACTCAGAGCTGTGATTTACTGTTAACATTCATTGCCTTACAATTAGTGTTAAGTATTCAGTAACTAATTATTTTATTACTATGAAAATAAAGTAATTATTACATTGAAGTTTCTTTAACCTTAATAATTTCTATTCTAAGCTTTTCAAAAAAAAATTTCATCTTATGCTTTAAGGATGAGTATTAGTTTATTTTTTTTTGTTACATCAAATTTTTTTTATTTGGTATCATTATATCGTAAATGTCTAATCAGACATACAGTAATACGACTGTTTCTTTACTCTTTTCAGAAAATTCTAATGGACCGTATGAAAATACTTGCATTATCTTACTATCATTAGTTCTAGCTTATTAAATTCTGATGCGTTTTTTGTTTCATCGTTTTTAATGCTTTATCAAATGTAATAGATAATTTTAAAAATTTGTATTACAATCATGATAGGCAATTTAAAAACAAACCTTTTATCATTCTGAACTTGTAGTTCACGTGTTTATATGTAGCCCGAAGATTTAAAAATTTTAATTTTACTATAGTGATCATTAACCATATTAGAATTACAAAATTCGAACCTTGCTTACCTTTCGTCAGAATGAGGTTACTTGTAATAAGTCTTAGGCACTTGATTCTATTATACAGTATCGCAACAAAGTTAATATCGACATACACCTTTCTATTTTCACGTGTTAAAAACTTTTAAAGAAGTTTGTCTTAGTTTCAAAATTGGAAGTTCATACGAATAAATTAGATTTTATATACATATTTTTTATAAATTTTTGAACTGTCATTTTAGTATTTTAATGCTTCAGTAATCGGTCTTTCTCTCCTTTTAATATGCCAATTTTCTCAAGATTGACTCGCATATATTTCATGTGGAACCGTTAAACGTATCAAACTTTTTAGTTAGTATGACGTGCTGGATTCAGCTTATCAAATTGCTCCGTTTCAGCATTTGTTCAAGGTGATCTCATTTCTTATCTATCATTAGTGGTGCTTTTCCCTGTTTATATAGTTCAAATGTTTATAAAATACTCTTTATTCTTTCACATTTCGAATTCACTTCTGTTGACCATTCTAACTGATCTGGATAAAATGTCAATAGGTAGCCTTAACCCCGCGAAATTCTTCAAAGTCGAATAAGTTTTCTTAAGCTTTTATTACCACCAATTATTAATTTATTCATAATTCCTTTCGGTTTCGAAATGTCCTAGTAACTAGATGATTTATTACTCAAATAGCTGGTTTAGTAGGTACAACATATTCTTTCCAGCAGTTTTTTTTTTTTTTTTTGTAGAACTTTTTGAAATATAAGCTTTATCAAGAACGTAATGGCACATCCAGAAATGTTACTGTATTGAAATGGCTTATTTAGCACCATATTTTCAGCCATTTCTAAATTGTGGAATTTTACTTTCTGGAATATATAGATTTATAAATATGCATCGATGTTCATGTACTCATTACAAATTTTTTTTATTCCATTTTACTCTTAGAAACCTAGGCTGACTACCCGAAGGCATCATTTATATGCGTGCGCGCGCAAAAATAAGTAAATAAAATTTCGAATTTTTTTTACAGCATTTTACTAATCAAACTGAAAGGTAACATTTTCAAAAAATGTGTGTTCTGCCATTACTTAATACTTTTACTCAAATTTTAAATCAGAGCTGCAATTTCTTTTTCTCTACATACCTAGTCCAATCTTGGATTAATCACACTATAATTTAAGAGTATATTCGATTAAAACTCGAATTTTTGCGTCCAATCATGATATATAAACTTCTAAATCTCATTTGCAGTTTCTTAATATCATTTCGGCATTTACTCTATTTTCACAATACTGTAGTCGTTTATACTCTAGCTACTCATTACACTATAACAATATCGACAGAGTAGAGAAGACTAGGTACGAGCAGGTTTGTCTTCGGCTTCCCTTTCGAAATAATACTTAGCCTTTGGTGTTAATGTCCAATTCAGATATAATCACTAAATAAAATTGACCAACCATATTCACCAGTGCATACACCGATAGGGCACTCGTAACTAAGGCACGCCACCAGGTTTATCACTAATCCTATCTGGATGAGTTTTTGTATATTCGTGGCCCTATAATCACAGACTACTTGTACCTAATTCATCGTATATTGTAAATTTTTACTATCGACCGAAGCCTATTTTCGTTTTCTATTGGAATGTTCCGCGTTCTAAGTTTCTTTTAAGATTTTGATGATTGTTAAAGCAAATTCTCCCATGAATCGTGTCTGTCCCATGAGTTTTCCTGCAGCAATTTTCTGTTCGAAGTTTCTATCTTCAATTTTCGCTGCTGCAATCTTATTTCATATTTTAAATCTCTTCATATATTTCTATATATCTAGACTAATTCGTCCCTCTCCAAGCATCATGAATGAACTGAAGTCAATTTAAATATGCTACTCATATCGGTAGAGGGCAATTTCGACATCACTGATCATAATAAAAGTTTAAACTTTGAAGGTTTGGTAGCAACCCAAGTCACAACTTACGCAGCCTATTTTCGATTTTCATTACCTAAAGTCTTCTATATTTGCTGCTAGTTACTTTTTTTCTGCCTCTTATAATGTATATCTTTCACTACAAGCTCATCAAATCTAAACCGTAACCAAAGTTTACAATGTTAAATAAGAGCAAACGTGAATATTCTCCTTCTATTTTTTAGAGTATGAAATTTGTACCGGTTTTTTAATTTCGAATATTTATGATAGAAATAAAATACGAAGCGCTTTTTAAAATACCTGAAAATGGTACATTAGCAAATTTTAACATCTGACCATTTGATATTTTTATATATATATATATATATATATATATATATATATATATATATATATATATATATATATATATATATATATATATATATATATATATATATATATATATATATATATATATATATATATATATATATATATATATATATATATATATATATATATATATATATATATATATATATATATATATATATATATATATATATATATATATATATATATATATATATATATATATATATATATATATATATATATATATATATATATATATATATATATATATATATATATATATATATATATATATATATATATATATATATATATATATATATATATATATATATATATATATATATATATTGCAGAATACAAGGACATTTCTTTAGTCTGATTTTATCATGATGAACTAGTTTTCATTTGTAAATTAATTTTTCACTAAAGATAAATTAAAATTTTAAATAGGCAACCATGGTAAAAGTGCCTTTCTTGTATGGGGCTTTTTCAGTGAATCTTACGATTTGCAAAATATGCGTTTTCCAGTAGGTTGATTCCAATTCAATATGGCGGCTGGGCTCTCAAAATATTCAACTGATGCAAGATCATGAATACTCTGTTATATGAGAATTTTAAGTAGGCAAAATAAAAGGTAAAAATAAAACTTTACTGAAAATATTTTCTAATACATTTAATTACATTGATTGCTCGTTTTGTATATAACTAAAATTTATAATTTTGAAAATCACAATTTTAAAAATTGACAAACTGACACAAACATAAGAGACAAATGGCAACTATGAAAATGGGTTTGTTTACATCGAAATATTTAGAAAGAATTTAGTCACCTGCAAAAATCTTAAAACATAGATAATTGTCATGTTCCCGCGAACATTTTTTGGGTGTTTTCGTGCCTAGTGATTAATAGAACGCAATTTTACTCGCAAATTTTTAGGAAACCAAAATATTTAGTAAAATATGGACGAATAGAACGGCTATTTTTTATCTTCAATCACAGAGCTTTGTAGTTATCCAGTAAAATTTCTGTAAAAATAAAATAAATAAATGTGTAGTCTCTATTTATTGGCTTATAATTTTAAATTAAAGCTTAAAGCAACTTGTAATTCTCACTTGTGACCCGAAACCACTAAATAGTTTAAAGCGCATAGTGGAATAAATTTATCTACGAAAACTCTAGCACACTATAATGAACCATTAATAGTGGGACTCTAAATGAGCTTCGATCTTCAAATTCATAAATTTTAAATTTTTAGTAAAAACTGGACGAATAGAAAACGGTAATTTTTTATCTTCAATCACGGAGGCCTGTAGTTATCTAGTAAAATTTCTGTAAAAATAAATGGTGTAATCTCTATTTAATACCTTATATTAAAGTAAAGCTTAAAGTTACATGTAATTCTTACTGGGTGACCCGAAACCACAAAATAGTTTCAGGCGCATAAGCGCATAGTGGAATAAATTTATCTACGAAAACTCTGAGCACACTATAATGGACCATTAATAGTGGGACTCTAAAATGAGTTTCGATCTTCAAATTCTTAAATTTTAGCTTTAAAAATTTCACTTTAGTTAGATGCACGAATGAACAAAGTAAAATTATCACCTTAGATAATGGGATAGTCAAATACATGAACTATGAATAATAAATCTAGCAAAAAATGTTAAACTAAAAATGAAAACTAGACAAAAAATATTGCATTTTGAGAGCTTATGTAATGTAAAATAATGAATTACTGGTAATAGAAGTTTGTATTCACAAATTTTTTTACATATATGGTAAAACTACGTCATCCATTTCTAATATTTACATATAAGTATATCAATATAAGCCTTACCTTTACGACTTCAAGTTTAAACTTCTATTAAAATTCTAAAGTAAACAACATTCAGAAACGAGGAATAACTACCATCAACCTAAATTTATTTTAAGATTATCATTACATATGATTCTAAATATTACACCTATTCAAAAATTATCACTTACGAAGAAAACTTGTCCCAGTCCTGCGGAAATTCAAAATCAATAGTCGTAACTTCACAATTCGCCATCTCCATCTGTATGAAGAAAGCTTCCAATTAAAACCAAGAAGTAAACATAACATTTCATAAAATAAAAGCAAGGGTCAGAAACGAGGAATTACTATCAACATCTAAATTTATGTCGGGATTTATCATCAAATGATTTTTTAAATATTCCATTACCTTTCAAAATATTACTTACCAAGAAAATCTTTAATTCCATCTTCAATACATCTGTGAAAGGGAGAAAATTGATAAATACAAATTTTTTCATCTTGCCAAATCGTGTGGTAAGTTTTAGAGTATCTATGTATGAATACATCTAACTTTCCTTCTTAAATCAAAATTCATCATTTCCAAACTTCAATAAACACAAACACCAATAACTTACTTTTAAAATCTAACAAATCCTCATGAATTCTGCGAAGTATTTATTTCCTCGGAATCAAAATTTCTATATTCCAAGTTTTCTTAATTTTATCCCAGTATCTTCCAATCATGATACAAACTAAATTTTTTAAAAAAAATTAGAAATCTTATAATAACTTACCTAATTAAGTCTTGTTAAAAATACTTCAGAATAATAAAATTCTCTCACGAGATCGAGACAAGAAGTGTCAGATAAATTTAACATCACAGGAGGATTTATATTAACGTTTAAAAATATTTCAACTTATGACGAGATTTTAATACAAATGATCCATAATTTTTTCATACCATTAATAATAACTTCAAGTGTCAAAACAAAATTAACTTTTTACGATTTTAAGAATTCAACTTAACGTACCTGTCTTTAACTGAATTTCAAACTTCCATCCATGACGGGGATTTTTGGGTTGTGAGTGGACCACAACTAAAACATTCTATAAAAAAAATAATGTACATTTAAATAAACTGTTTTGCTCTATTAAGTGAATACAAAAACTAACTTAATTTCAGAATTTAAAAATTTAGCTTCATAGAAGCCTCAGAAGAGGTGTCAGAAAATCATCATTATTATTTAAAATATTTCAGCAGTATTTGTATGTTATTAAATTATTTTTTGGAGGAAATATCTGCTACACTTAGAATAATGGGTATGGATCAACATTTTATTTTTAAAACCAAAACTACTTTGGGTAAGAAAAAAAATTAAGGTTATGGCTGAAAGTAAAATTTATTTACACTTTCAACCCTCAAGGTATATAGAAACTTGGAAAGTAAACCATAAATAAAATCAATTAAACATTTACAATTCTACCATTTTTTTTTTTTAAAACAATTTAAAAGAAAATACTTGTTATTTTTCAAATTGGAAAAAATATTTTTATTTGAAGAAAAAAAAAATTATATATATATATATTTTAAAGAAAAAAAGACAAATTATTTAAAGAATAAAAATAATTACCATAATCACGGTGACTAATTTCTTCACACTTTCTAAAAAAAAAAAAAATCAATTAATTTCCATTTAACTCATCTTAATTAAATTAAAAAATATTTCTCGCATCAGAGATCTTGGTGAAAATCAAGGCAAATTCATTCAAAAAATTATACATCATATCAATATTTATTTTATTTCCTTTCATATTAAAATTACTTACCATTTTAGCCTCAATCTATTTTTCAGTTCTTTTTAATATTTTTCCATTCAATTCAGATTGTTCTATGTATCCCCAAAATATCCAACTTTACTCATACTCAGCAATTTTTGAAAAATCTGTAAAGAATATATATATATATATATATATATATATATATATATATATATATATATATATATATATATATATATATATATATATATATATATATATATATATATATATATATATATATATATATATATATATATATATATATATATATATATATATATATATATATATATATATATATATATATATATATATATATATATATATATATATATATATATATATCAACCATTAGGGATGGCTGGATAGTGAATTTGCTTGATAACCAGATACCCAGAAAATTTCAAAAACTAGATATCGAGATGGAATTGTCGGATATTCCTTAAAATTTACATTAATTGCTAAATATAAGTTAAATTAGCAATTAATGTAAATTTTAAATAAATAAATAAATAAATAAATATATATATATATATATATATATATATATATATATATATATATATATATATATATATATATATATATATATATATATATATATATATATATATAATATATATAAAGTGGCTACCCTAAAATAACACTTCAAAAAAAAAAAAAAAAAAAATTTTTTTTTTTTTTTTTTTTGTACATATGAAGTCTTCAATACTGGTTAATAGATTTTTTTTTAGTAGTTATATTTCAGTAACCATTTGGAATTATGGAAATCTAATTACATATTTGGAATCAGGAGAAAATTTGCTATAAAAATGAATTAAAAAAAAAAAAAATTTTTTTTTTTTTAAATTAAAAAAAATATCTTAGTCATATGCGACAGATTCAGTCATTCGACAAATGTCACTTGAAAAATCTCTCTCAAGAACGGCTTGGAATTTTGAAAAACTAATTACAGATTTGGAATCAGCATAGATTTTTTAATTAAAAATTGGGAGATGGGGATAAATTTATCTCCAAAAAAGTTGCATTCTCCAATTTTAAAAATGGGAATCATGCCACAAATTTGAGTGGTCATATCTCAGTAACCATTTGGAATTATAGAAATCTAATTGCATATTTGGAATCAGAAGAAAACTTAAAAAAATTTGTTTCCACTCACAGAACCAGGTTTAGAGAGGAGTTTGAAGGTCATTCAACAAGTGTTACTTTAAAATTTTAGTCTTTTTCTCTGGAGCCACTTGGAATTCTTAAAAACTAATTACAGATTTGGAATGAGCATAGATTTTATTAAAAAAATTGGTAAAATTTTTAACCACAAAAAAGTGGAAACTGTAAATGAGGGTCCCCTAAGTTGCTTATAAATTATAACAATTTTTGGCAATCATTGTCAGTATCATGACTCAATGAGCAATGTCAGGTGTAACAGTGCCATCACTCTCTGAATAATAACCTCCTTAATAAAAGCATCAACAGTGTGGTCTATGAGTATACATTTGTGATTTAAGTAGCTCTGAAAGAAACAATCACAAGGAGTAAGACCAGAGGATCCCAACATCGTCACACAATGAGATCAGCCGATAAGAAAACTTAAAACTTGCAGTGATCTTTGAGCTGTAGTTCCACCATGCTGAAACACACTGTGCTTCTCAAGCTCAGGATGTTCTAGTTGGGGGGGGTCTTAAAGGGTTTTCAACCATATGAATGTAATGGAGGTTAAGGTAACAACCACCACCCTATAAGAAATGACTCATGATGCCAACATTGGCAACAACGCTCTACACAGTCACTCACTCGATGTAAGTCTTTCCTGTAGCATGCGAGGATAGTCTTCAGACTGTTAGCAATTTTTTCCCTTTTTTTTTTGCATGCATGCTTGCTTACACAGCCACTCAGGTGAAAATGACCTTCATAATAGTGCATTTTTCTGAATATGCTGCAGAATATTCTCTCATAACTCCAGCAGCCTAATCAGTCTGTCTGTCACATTGAATTCTTGCACAACCATTACGGATGGAATATTTTCAAGGGCATAATGGAATAAATTTATCTATGAAACTCTGAGCACACAATAATGAACCATTAATCGTGCGACTCTGAGTTTCGACCTTCAAATTCATAAATTTTAACAAATTTTAGTAAAAAACTGGACGAATAGAAAACTGCTATTTTTATCTTCAATCACAAAGGATTTTAGTTATCTAGTAAAATTTCTGTAAAAAAATAAATGAATGTGTTGTCTCTAATACCTTATTATAAAGTAAAGCAACTTGTAATTCTCACTTGTGACCTGAAACCACTAAATAGTTTCAAGCGCATAGTGGAATAAATTTATCTACGAAAACTCTGAGCACACCATAATGAACCATTAATAGTGCGACTCTATAGAGTTTCGACCTTCAAATTCTTAAATGTTCAGTAAAATCTGAATAAGAAACGGCAATTTTTATTTTCACCACGGAGGCTTTTAGTTATCTAGTAAAAATTCTGTAAAAATAAAAAGTATATAATTAAATGTGTAGTCTCTATTTATTGGCTTATAATTTTAAATTCAAGCTTAAAGCAACTTGTAACTCTCACTGGTGACATGAAAACATTAGTTAGTTAGTTCCAAGCGCATAGTGGAATAAATTTATCTACGAAAACTCTGAACCATTAATAGTGGGACTCTAAATGAGTTACGATCTTCAAATTCGTAAATTTTAAATTTCTAGTAAAAACTGGATGAATAGAAGGCTATTTTTTTCTTCAATCACGGACTGTTATCCAGTAAAATTTCTGGATTACCCCAAATCGTCGACAGGTCAAAGGGCCGACACGTCATTAAAAAATTTTTCTCATTTGTCCAAAACGTCAGCTTTTTTTGGTAAGGTCAAAGGGCCGACAACTTTTTTATAACTCGTCCAACTCACCGACACTATAAATCGATATCGATTAATCGAAAGATATATATCATCATCAATCACGGGTCGGGGGGGTACGAGGGGGCAGAGCCCCGTAAACAAGTGTTCGTGTGCCATGCATCTACTAAAATAATGTATTAAATATTAAAAAAATATATTCATTATTATAATAAAATTAAAAGATAGGCTTACATATCGATATAAAAAAAAATACGATGTTGGTCAAACAGTCGACACTTTTTTTCACATGCGTCCAAAACGTCGACACGTTGAAATTGAAAAGAAAAATGACCGACATTTTTTTTTTTCAAAAGTCTCGGCCCTTTGACCTGTCGACGATTTGGGTATAGCATCGTAAAATTTCTGTAAAACTAAAATAAGTGAATGTGTTCTCTCTATTTAATACCTTATTATAAAGTAAAGCTTAAAGCAACTTGTAATTCTCACTTGTGACCTGAAACCACTTAATTAATAGTTTCAAGCGCATTGTGGAATAAACTTATCTACGAAAACTCTGAGCACACTATAATGGACCATTAATAGTGGGACTCTAAATGAGTTTCGATCTTCAAATTCTTAAATTTTAAATTTTTAGTAAAAACTGGACGAATAGAAAACTTATTTTTTATCTTCAATCACGGAGGCCTGTAGTTATCTAGTAAAATTTCTGTAAAAATACATGTGTAATCTCTATTTAATACCTTATATTAAAGTAAAGCTTAAAGCAACATGTAATTCTTACTGGGTGACCCGAAACCACAAAATAGTTTCAGGCGCATAAGCGCATAGTGGAATAAATTTATCTACGAAAACTCTGAGCACACTATAATGGACCATTAATAGTGGGACTCTAAATGAGTTTCGATCTTCAAATTCTTAAATTTTAGCTTTAAGAATTTCATTCTTTCAGTTAGATGCACGAATGAACAAAGGAAAATTATCAATTATCACCTTAGATAAAGGGATCGACAAATATATGAACTATGAATTATTCTAGCAAGTGTTTAAAAATAAAAAAAAATGTTACACTAAAAATGAAAACTAGTTAAAAACTCTTGCATTCTTGCGAGCTTATGTAGTGAAAAAAAAAAAAAAAAAAAAACAATACTGTGATAGAAGTTTGTATTCACAAGAAATTTTGCATATATGGTAAAACAACATCATCCATTATTAAAATTTTAAATTTTATCTACAATATTCTAAAAATACAACATAGGAAGTGTTTTAGGAATTTCAACTGGGAAAAATACATTGTGTACCGGCAAATATACAAGTATACCAAATATAAGGCTTACCTTTACGACTTAAGTTTAAACTTCTATTAAAATTATAAAGTAAACAACATTCAGAAACGAGGAATAACTATCAACCTAAATTTATGTTTAAGATTATAATCACAAATAGTTTTAAATATAAAGTTCTAAAAACAATGTTATATTAATTTCAAATATAATTCAAAGTGTTTTACATTTTATTTTCAATATTTTAAAAATGCATAGAGCACAAGGTGTTTCAGAAGTAATGAAATTTCCCAGATTTCAACAAGGAAATTGAACAGTTCTGACTTCCTATAGCAGATTTATAAAGTATCGAGCTTAAAAGAACAAGATACAGAGTGCATCTGCGAAGATTAAAGTATATAGACATAAAACTTACCCTTCATAACCAATAGTTGTAACTTTTCTCAATTCGCCATCTCCATCTGTATGAAGAAAGCATCCAATTAAAACCAATAAGTAAACATAACATTTCATATAATAAAAGCAAGGGTCAGAAACGAGGAATTACTATCAACATCTAAGTTTATGTCGGGAATTATCATCAAATGATTATTTAAATATTCCATTCCATTACCTTTCAAAATATCACTTACCAAAAAAATCTTTTATTTCCATCTTCAATACATCTGCGAAAGGAAGAAAATTGATAAATCCAAATTTTTCCTTCTTGCTAAATCATGTTAAGTTTTAGAGTATCAGTGTACGAATACAATTAACTTTCATTCTTTAATCAATATTGAATTATATTTCATCATTTCCAAATTTCGATAAACACAGATAAACACCAAAAACATACCTTTAAAATCTAACAAATCCTCATGAATTCTGCGAAGTATTTCTGAATTAAAATTTCTATATTCAAGTTTTCTTACATTTCATCCCAATATCTTTCCATCATAATGGCAACTAAATTTAAAAAAAAAAAAGAAAATTAGCAATCTTATAATAACTTAAATAGACCTATTTCAATCTTGTTTAAAATACTTCAGAATAGTAAAATTCTCTCACGAGATCGAGACAAGAAGTGTCAGATAAATTAATCATCACAGAAGGATCTACATTAACGTTTTAAAAAATTTCAATGTATGACATGAGATTTTTTTCATACCATTAATAGTAATTTAGTATCAAACAAAATTAACGTTTTTCGATTTTAAGTATTCAAACGTACACGTACCTGTGTCTTTAACTGAATTTCAAACTTCCATCCATGACGGGATTCTTAGTTTGTGAGTGGACCACAACTAAAATATTCTGAAAAAATAATGTACATTTTAAAAAAATTGTTTTGCTCTATAAGGTGAGTGCAAAAACTAACGATTTCAGAATTTAAAAAATTTAGCTTCATAGAAGCCTCAGAAGAGGTGTCAGAAAATCATCATTATTATATAAAATATTTGAGCAGTATTTGTGTGTCATTAAATCTTACAAACTTAGAGACTTAATTTTTTGGAGGAAATATCTGCTACACTAAGAATAATGGGTATGGATCAACATTTTATTTTTAAAACCAAAACCACTTAGGGTAAGAAAAAAGTTAAGGTTGTGGCTGAAAGTAAAATTTATTGACCCTTTCAAACCTAAAGTAAAAGAAACCTTAAATAAACCAATTTAACATTTTCAGTTTTACCATATTCTTTTTATACTATTTAAAGTAAATGTGTTATTTTACAAATTGGTAAAAAAAAAAAAAAAAAAATTTATTTGAAAAACTATTTTAAAGACTAGTAAAAGCTGAAAATTATATAAAGGATAATAATTACCATAATCACGGTGACTAATTTCTTCACACACCCTATAAAAAAAAAAAATTTAATTTCCATTTTACTCATCATAATTACATTAAAAATAATTCTTGCATCAGAGATCTTGGTGAAAATCAAGACATTCATTCAAAAAATTATCTATCATATCAATATTTATTAATTTGTTTTTTTTTTAATATTAAAATTACTTACCATTTTAGTCTCAATCTATTTTTCAGAGTTCCTTTTAATTTTTTTTTCATTCAATACACATTGTTCTATGTATCCCAAAAATGACCACACTTTACATATACTAGTATACTTCATCATTATATTCATTAAACTGACAAATTGCGTTGCGATAATTTTTGAAAAACCTGTCAAGAAAATAAAAATAAATTATATATATATATATATATATTTTTTTTGAGTATTGAAAAACATGAGGAAGATACAAATACATGAAAAATAAAACAGGCGTTTTGCTGACCCATGAGTCAGATTATCATAGAACAAGTGTAAGAAACCATCAACACGCATGCCGAGACGATAAATTTTTTCTAGCATGTCAAACAATTTTAAAAATTTTCTTTTAGAAGGTGGCAAAGATTCAGGATTGTTCAAATGTAATTTTAACAGTAAATAAATTCTCTTTTTTATACATCATTTATAAATGATTTAAAATCAGCAGATTATCTGTAATAACCTTTATTGTTTGTCATACAAATGAATAAAGTTCAAATTCTTAAAATATATCAAATACGTTCAAAATTTTTTTGTCATTCTGCTCAAAAAGTATGCATAGTTAAAAGATTTGGATTTGCGATCCACCATCGACATTCTTACCAGAACTTTTGCACTAAAAGACGATTAGTTCATTTCCAGAATTCAGGCATATATGAATAATACCCTCATAGAGAGCAAGCAACTTGGGTGGAGTGAAAAATTCTGAAGGAGACTCAGAACACCCAACCTCTTAGAAGGTTGTTTAGAAAGAATGTGATCTTTCCAGATAAATCATGAGAAAAAGATACACCAAGAATATTAAGAACAGATTAAGGTTTGAGTTGTTTTTGTAAATATAGTTGTGTAGAAGACTGTGATGAATGAAAAGATGGAGGAATTGAGTTTTTGAGGCATTGAAAATAGCCATGTGTTCTCTGCCCCATTTGAAGTACAAAATAAATAAGCTCTGCCCATTTGAAGTACAAGATAAATAAGCTCTGCCCATTTGAAGTACAAGATAAATAAGCTCTGCCCATTTGAAGTACAAGATAAATAAGCTCAGTTGCTCAAAAGGCCATATTTCTTGCAACAATTAACTGCTGTTTGGTGGTGCAACTTTGAAAGTGAAAGGAGTAATGAAAGGTGGAGTCAACAGCATTTAGTAGGTAGGTAAAGTAATAGTGAGGTAATTAATGAAAACACCACTATTAATAGATCTAAAGAGAATGGTGCCAGTCTACAAAGGAGAAGGATAGACTCTGAAAGAGGGAAGTTTGGAAATTAAAGCTTTGTGCCACTCTACTGAAGACTTTCAATGTCTAGCGCAATAGCAAAAGATTCCTGAAACACTGATGGGTGGAGAAGCAAGAGAAAGGGAATAATCACCAGTAAAGCATTTTACAAACATCATACTGGTAATCAGAAATATTATATATATATATATATAATATATATATATATATATATATATATATATATATATATATATATATATATATATATATATATATATATATATATATATATATATATATATACACACACCGACCATGGCTGAAATTTTGCTGGGTCACCCAAATTTGGCTGTGGCCAGAGTTGCCTAAAATTTGTAGAGGTCAAAATACACAAA
Organism: Armadillidium nasatum; assembly: GCA_009176605.1. Classification (NCBI taxonomy): domain Eukaryota; kingdom Metazoa; phylum Arthropoda; class Malacostraca; order Isopoda; family Armadillidiidae; genus Armadillidium; species Armadillidium nasatum. The sequence continues at coordinate 70,606 of SEYY01007845.1, forward strand.
TTTTAGGTTAAGAAAATTAGATATAAACTTAATTGAGGTTTATTTACTTATAAGGAGTAGAATAGCAAACATTCTCTTAATGATTATATGTATTTTATCCAATATTAGAATATTACAGATTTTGTATAATAAAGTTTTAAAAAAATACAAAAATTAAAAAAAAAAAAATTTTTTATTCATAAGTGATTCAACAGGTTTACCTACGTAAGACTAAGGCTAAAGTTTGAAAAAATCTGCATCAAATTTGCATCATTTAGTTACATTATTTCCAAATTACTTTGTTTATACTTTCCATCAATATGGCTAAAAGATCAGCTTCAGCAGTTTGGGAGTTCTTTACAATGTTTCAGGATAGACTTAAAATAGCTAAATGTAACATCTGCAGTCAGAAAATTAGAAGAGGACCTCCGGGTGCAACAAGTAAAAAATTTTCAACCAAATCTTTATGGGGCATCAAAAATCAAAACACAATGATGAATATTCACTAGCAGAAAAGGAGTGGTCAAAAGAAATGGAAAAAGGAAAATATTGAAAAAATGAGAATAAGATCTTAATTTTCTTATATTTTGTTTGAATTCTTATTATTTGACTGAGAGCTGAAATTTTCAGGGTATATGCATTTTTCCAGAAGTTCCGAGTTGATAGAGAGCATTTTTCTGAGTCTATAAATAGTGATTTGAAAGTTATTTGAACCCAAAGTTGAAAAAGAAAATGAATAAAGACCAAACCACTGGTCCACATGATCTGAAAATTTAAGTGAATAATCTTCGCCCCAATTTCTTGCATTAGTGGGAACAGATTTTGAAATGTCTAGAAAAAAGTAAAGCACTTGAAATTTTTTTTTTTTTTTTTTTGCTAAAATCTTACCCTTCCAGAGAAAAAAATTATTTAAAAAAAACATTACCTACTAATTTATTTTTGGAAATTGCTTGAGGAGAGACAGGGCAACAACTTTTATTTAGTGCATTATTAAATGCTATTTGTTTGAAGTGAGATTTAGTCTCTCAACCTTTGGGAATTTTTGAAATTTGGTCAAAAATGGACCTTTATGAGAGGCTATATCTCGAAACCAACAAATCGCATCGATTAAAGTATAGAGAGGAATTTATAAATAATATAGTTTAAATAATACCAAAAATAAATAATATAGTTGTAGTTTTTTTTCCAAAAAAAATTGTCCAAAAAGGTTAAATTATTTTTCCAATAGTTGGTCAGTTTTTGGCTTAACATTTTTCCTATAATTATGGGAACAAAAGTATGTTAGAAGGTTTTGTATCTCAAAATTCTGAATATACAGTCCAAATTTCAGGTCATTCCAAAAATTTTTTTTAAAAAAATTGAAATTGAACTGTCCCCTTAGGTATAATTTGCCATTTTAACCCTGGCAAGCAATCCCAGTTTTGACTGGTTTTTAGCCAGGGCCAGTAAAAATGGTCGGGGTTTGCCAAGGCCCTGGTCAGTTCATTATATATATATATATATATATATATATATATATATATATATATATATATATATATATATATATATATATATATATATATATATATATATATATATATATATATATATATATATATGGGATGGAGCGATACCAAAATTTTTACCAATACCTAAAAATTTACAGGTACCGATACCCAAAATATATACCAAATACTTTATCCATTCATATACCAAAATTTTTACTCATACAGATACTAAAATTTTCAAATTCACCAACACTGATACCTGAAAATATACTGATACTTCACTCCATCCCTAATATATATATATATATATATATATATATATATATATATATATATATATATATATATATATATATATATATATATATATATATATATATATATATGTTTGTGATTATTAATTTTCGAATGCATTTTTACTGAACTTAATAGCCAAGGATATGCCAGTGCTGTTAAACAGAAGTGTTAAAAAAAAATTTTAAAACAGTTCACAAAGATATTGGATACTTTAGTAATTTGAAAATTTTACTTTTACTGGATATCCAACTGGATACAGAAATAGGATAGGCAGGCTAACCAGATCATAAGTGGATATCCAGCCCATCACTAATAAATAAAAATTGAAAATACTTTAATTTTTTTTTCAATAACATGCTGAGAAAACCAGCGTTCACCATGCTAGGCCTACTTACAGGCTATGTGTACATTTAGCCTTCAAGTCCAAGTTAAATTAGTTTGATAACCTAACCTGGACTTGAAGAGTAAATATCTGCACACAGCTAACCAAGCAAATACTGGTTCTTTCAGAGTATAAACATTAATGTAATGTAATATTTAAAAAAAAAAAAAATCAAAATATTTGCTTAGGACTAAATTACCTATTTAACTTATTTTGTTATATATATATTCATCTTTATAGTTTCAATATATTTTTTAAAAAATGCTCTTAGCTATTCTAAAGCTCTTGAAACCTATAAAGTTTCTTAATTCACTCCAATGATAATGCAGCAATCTGGTAGTACACAGTAAAAGGACATGTCTTTTAAACTTCAAAGTTCAGTATTATAAAATCATTGTAATTAGAAATCTTTAAATTTTTGTTTTGAGTATTTTTAATGTATAGAATCATTTTCTGAGCTTAAGTTTACCCAAAAATGATTTTCAAATCATTTATTTGCTTTTGTAGTTTCGATATATTAAAAACTGATTAGTTGATCCCAAGTACTACCATATACAGTGCCTACCTTCAAAAACTTTGATACAGCACCACCTCTATATTTTAACTATATTAAAAATAGTCAAAATACATTCTACACAAACTTTTTACTTAACATAAAAGTAAAAAATTATATAGAAAAGAACTAATAATATTTTAAAATAATACTCCGAACACAAATAGTATTGATTATTAATTTGATTTAATATTTAGCAACTTTCAAATATTGCTATTTTTTTTTTAGTACTTAGCAACTTCCAAATATTTTTTTTTAAAAATAAAAGATTCAGTTCAAGTATAGTTGAGGAACGATTTTTCAGCAGTCGAAAAATAAGTAAAAATTTAAGTGTAAACTTAAAATTATTTCAGGTAAAAATCATGACTAAATTGAACATTAGTGAAGCCTAATAACTCAATTTTTTGTCTTTTTTAATTAGTGTATATATATATATATATATATATATATATATATATATATATATATATATATATATATATATATCAGGAAGAACCGCCCAAATACAACAAAACGGCCATAAATCACGTACCATCAACTTAAGGAACAGGAGTTTCGCAAGGAGCCATACTCTCCCCCACTCTATTCAACCTGTACACAGCAGACCTCCCTCAACCCCAAACAACTTTCACCCGCATAATATCATACGCAGACGACATAACTATTACCACCACTCACAAAAACCTCACCACCGCAACATCTCTCACACAAGACTACATAACACAACTCCAAACTTGGCTAGTAGAAAACAGGATGACTGCATCCCCAAACAAATCCTCCATAACCCTTATAACAACAGACAAACACATATCCAACACCCACCCACAAGTCCTACTAAACAACACCCCCATACCCCTCAACAAAACCCCAAAAATTCTCGGCCTAACATTTGACACTCACCTCACCTTCTCCAAGCACATTCAAAATACCACCTCAGCCGCAAACAGAAAACTCAACATCCTCAAAACAGTGGCCAATACAGACATTAACAACAACATACAAACCTCAATTGCAATCTACAAACAATTTATATGCCCCACCATTAACTACGCCTCCCCTATCTGGCACCCTCTGCTCTCCGACAAAAACTTAACGACACTCCAAATAACGCAAAATAAAACCCTTCGCACCATCACCGGCTGCACACGCACAACCCCTCAACAACACCTACATAACGAAACCAAGATACTACCTATAAGGAATCACCTCGAAATGATAGGCACCCAATTTTACGCAAAAACACGTCTACCCACACACCCATGTCACAATACTCTCCTCCAACCTACCCCACAGAGACTAACACACCCTCCATCGTCCACCGGCGCCTTTTACAAACAGATCCTAAATCACATCCCCCCTCCTCCCCCCAATACCACAACAACCAAACATATACACACTCAACTAACACATTCATACTTGATCAACAGACCTCCAAACAACACATTAAACGAAACCCCCCCCCGAAATAAACCCCGACTTCAACAACCTCCCAAGACACTTACAAACCTCACTTGCAAGATTGAGATGCGGGCACCACCCAAACCTACATGACAAAAACAAATTCAAAATAAACCAGGCAGCATCTCCCACCTGTACTAGATGCGGAATGGCCCCGGAGACCGTGAAACACTTTCTATTACGCTGTCCTTCCAACTCTCGCCCCAAAATCTTCTGGGGCATCACTTCTTTGAAGGATCTCTGGACGAGACCGACTGCGGCAGGAATCTTCATTAGCGAAGTGTGGCCGCCTCAACATGGGGTGGTCAGGGGGTGAGAAGGTAAAAAAAAAAAAAAAAACGTATATATATATATATATATATATAATCATAAAAATAAACTATATTTAAAATTAGCGATATTCTTTAATATAGTTAAATATATTCTCTCTCCCTAACGTAACCTAACCTAATCTTTTCAACCTTCTTAAACTAAGTGAAACTTTTCTCTCTCTAAATATATTTTATTCTCTCTCTCTCTCTCTCTCTCTATATATATATATATATATATATATATATATATATATATATATATATATATATATATATATATATATATATATATATATATATATATATAATATATATATATATATATATAATAATATAATAAAATAGAATAAAAATACTAATAAAATTATAGAACTAAAATTATATAAAAATTTTAAGTTTTTAAGCTTCACATTTATTTTTTAAAACACTTTTAAGGTTAATTTATTTTTTTTTGAAATGTATTTAAAATTGTTGGGATATTTTTTACAGTTTCGGAAAGTCGTTCCTCAACTATACTTGTGCCGAAGATTCGTTAAAAAGTTTCCATAAATTATGAAATAAATTTGTTAAAATAAATTGTTTATATATATATATATATATATATATATATATATATATATATATATATATATATATATATATATATATTGGACGTTATTTTTTTTTTTATTCAATGAAGGCCAGTTTGGTAGGTTAGGCCTCTTGGAAATATATAAAATTTTATACACTAAGATTAGGTTAAGTCAAACTAGTTTGACTATGCCTAACCTAGACTTGAAGGGTAAAAAAAAAATTCAATTAGGCTTCCCTAGTTTCTAATTTGAAGCTCATACGAAATTGCGTTCATATGCGAGAACAAACTAAACAAGGGCATATAGAAATTTAATACTCCATATTGTAAAGTTTCTGCACATATTTATTTTAATTTTGAAAATTTTTATACGAAAGTTATGCAGTCTACAAGGCTGAATAACAGCAACTTCGGTTTTACATGTAATTATTGGGCCTAAGTCTATTAAGAGCCGGCTATCTATAAAATACTACGTTAATTAGCCTAGTTATATAATACAGAAAAAAAATCATCTTCCTAGTATCCCAATACACATTCATAAATCTTTTAATTTGTATTGAAAATGAAACATTTACTTACCAATTAAATAAACAGAAAAGGTCCTTTAAACAACTGTTAGCAACAGCGAAGCTAAATCTTAAATGAAAGTCTGAAAATTAAAATTGAAAATTTGAAAGCTTGAAATAGCTACCACAGAACCGCGTTCAACAACTAACACGTGTTTTGAGTCAACGAAAATTCAAGTGAAAAAAATCTTTAAAAAATCTCATAAGAATGTTTTTAGTGATATTTGTATACCTAGATTTACTCTATTTTCAGATTTTCAGGTTTAATTAAACCATCTAAAAAATGAGTGTCGTAATATAACAATAAAGAATGAAAATAGAAAATTTTAAATATTTATTGAATATATTTACTAAAATATATCGCTTCAAATTATGGTTATTTTATTTCAGTGTTTATGAAGGAACAAAACAAAGTTTACCATATTATAGGGTAAACTTTGGAACAACTTTAAATAATAGCTTAGAGACTAATATAGCTCTGATATGCATGTAATTAAATCTCTACTGGACCATACTGATCCCAAGTATCTGCAGATCTCTTTGGTGTGTATGGTAGAATCCTAAAGGAGGGTAGTGGCAGGATTGAAACGTCACGCTGTTTGATTTCCTAAATAATCTACTACTATTGATTTTGTCTTTACGCCGAAACTCCTAGAAAAGCCTAATATGCAGAATTGTGACTGCTCTAAAGAATAAACCTAATTCTAATAAAGATTTAGCCTAAATAAGAAGCAGTTGATAAAAATAATACAATATTATAACTCACCATTTAATATGCTCTTCAAATAGTTACAATATAGGGAATTTGTGAGATTTAGTATTTTCAAGAAGTTAAAACTTGGACAAAAGCTATAGGTGAAATCTATTAGGTAAATTGTCTTTTAATATAAAGCATTGGGATTTTCTAACCTAGAAACCCTTGAAAGAGGGTATCCGACTATCGTACCAGTTTAGGTTAAATCTTAACTATAGGTTAAATCTTATTAGGTTCAGAGTCTAAAGTTCCACTCCCAAGCATTCAAATAAGAGAAACCTCAAATATAAAATAATAGGCCTTGTTGGGAATTCGTCTTTACGCCGAAACTCTGAAATTCTAGAAAAGATTTAACCTAAATAAGATGTAATTAATAAAAATAGTATATAAAATGATAAATGAACTCACAATTGAAATATTCTTCAAATGGTTAAAATAAAAGGGGAATTTGGGAGATTTAATTCCATGAAAGTTAAAACTTGAAAAAATGCTTTATTAGTGAAAGCTATTAAGGTAAATTTTAATGCTAAAAAAGAGACTAGCCTAAGGTGGTATGAAACAAAACCTTTCTGCCTAAATAGCAAGAACACTCAAAATTTGCTCTAAAAGCAAGGACCTGTTAAACTTGCCGAGATAAGTTAAATCAATTGCAATTATTAATAAAAATCCCACTCAAACTCTATTTATAAAGTTAAGCCAATCTAAAAACACAATAAAAAGATCAAAATGAAAGTCAAAAGTAAAGGACTAATAAATCCTTCTTACTGATTTTACAAGTTCCTACACAAAGATAAGGAAAATTTCTAGCATTAGGTTATACGTAATTTAAATCCAAAAGGTTAAAATGTGAATACTCATCTTACTTTAGAACTTATTCGCGTCAATGAGGTTAATTAAAAAATAATGTTAAAAGGATTTACTCGATTGGGGAACCGGGCAAAAGCTCGTTTTTTTTTTTTTTGTTTTTTTTTTGTTTTTTTTTTTATGATGCGAGAGTCAATAAACATGTTAAGTCTTGCCATTCTAAAAACAATTTTTATTAGCTTTAGCGGATAATTTGAAAACCTATAGTTAAATTTTATCTACTTGAATTAAAAATTATTAAGCAATATAAAGCTACTTTAAAGCATATTTATATAACGATTTTCAATACTTTAATTAAAATACTTTACATGTCTAGAAGTTCTGGATGCTTATTATATCAATCGTGGGGGAAACATAAGTGAGTATTTATCCAATTTTATATTTTTGATTGGTCATTTTTAAATTTAAAAGCAAGTTAAATATGATCAACTTCAAAATATAATGATGTCATCAAAAACAGATAATCATAATTTAGGATGTATTATGAATGTACCATTATTATCATATATAAAGGGTTCTCAATAATATTCCAACGACAAGAATTTAAATTTTTAATTTAAATTAAGGAAAATTCACAAGTTAAATCAATAAGTAGAAATTATTTATTATTATTATTATTATTATTATTATTATTATTATTATTATTATTATTATTATTATTATTATTTTCATATATATATATATATATATATATATATATATATAATATATATATATATATATATATATATATATATATATATATATATATATATATATATATATATATATATATATATATATATATATATATATATATATATATATATATATATATATATATATATATATATATATATATATATATATATATATATATATATATATATATATATATATATATATATATATTAGGGTTGGCCGACGCACCGGGTGCGGTGCGCAAGACTATTTCAGCAACACGGTGCTGTGCGGTGCGGTGCGCAAAGAAAAATTGACGGTGCGGTGCGGTGCGGTGCGTGGTGCGGGCCCTGGTGCGCACCACACCGAATAATTGTATCCTGCGATAATCTTCTGTTCCGTAAGATTATATATATATATATATATATATATATATATATATATATATAATATATATATATATATATATATATATATATATATATATATATATATATATATATATATATATATATATATATATATATATGCTGCAGTATATTAGTCTTGGCAGACAAATTGCGTAATATTTTTATTTATTTTATTCATTACTTTAAGACAGATTCTATATATATACATATATTTCCAGATTTTAGGAAGATTGTGGGATGGCAGATTTCTAATTTTGAGAGGTTTGGATAAAATTACAATTCCGAATTTCGGATAATGGGTTTGATTGGTTCATCTGGATTTAATCAGTATCCTAATACCCCACTTCATTTTGCTATATTTAAGTTTATTTAAGACATCTTAAAATATTTTTTTTTAATTCTTCTCCGATTTTTATGAAATTTGCATGGTACATATATTTTAACCCGTTGAGAAAAGTTTACTTAAGACGTTTTTCTGTATCTCTAACGGTTTGATTTATTTCCAGAAATTTTACTCTTGAAAAAATTGGATAGTGGGGAAAAACCACTGGTCCACATAGCTTGAAAATTGAACTGTGTATTCACAGTTCTATTAACTAAAAATAGTAGGTAAAGTTTATTGATATATGCTTTAGGGAAAAAAATTATATGTCCTTTTCTGTCCAACTGAAGTAAAAATTTTGGAAAAAATACCTTTCCAGATAAAAATAAAATAATTTAAAAAATCAACATCTACAATTTTTTTTTCATTTTCGGCAGTTGTTTAGAGGATATATATATATATATATATATATCTATATATATATATATATATATATATATATATATATATATATATATATATATATATATATATATATATATATATATATATATATATATATATATATATATATATATATATATATATAATATATATATATATATATATATATATATATATATATATATATATATATATATATATATATATATATATATATATATATATATATATATATATATATATATATATATATATATATATATATATATATATATATATATATATATATATATATATATATTGAAAATATTACGAAAACGTACTTTAATAATGAGCTAAATAATAAGCAGGTCCAACAATAAATTTTATCTCATGGTTTTTGTAAATTCAAAGTGAAAGATTGCACAGCATTTTTGGTTTTGCATTGATTTTCAAACTTCTCAAAAGTTGGCCTATCAAAATTTTTAAAATAAATCTGATGTTCCTTAGATAAGTTTTTAAAACTATTTTTTTAAAAATTGATACCACACTTATTTCCATTATGCATTATTTCAGTTATTTAAATTATATAAAGATAAATTGCACTTATATAAGAATTATTTATGATAATTTATTACATCACAATCCAGAACACATTGCCAGTATTTAAAACGAAAACACACTAAAATATAAGTGGCACACTGCCAGACGTACGTGAACTTGTCGTATATATATATATATATATATATATATATATATATATATATATATATATATATATATATATATATATATATCCTCCGGTGGGAAAAGGCCAGAGGCCTACCAAATTCCACCGGAGTTGGAAAAATCTTATCCAGATCGAAGGAGGCCAACATGTCCAGATACACGGCGTTTGAAAGAATGCAAATCAAAGGAAGTTGGAGAAACGGATAAAGGAAGTGTGTTCCATTCTTTACCTGTAGAGTATATGTAAGATTGAGCATAGCGGTTAAGTCTGGGGTCTGAGAGTTGGACAGAGACAGGATGAGACTGTGTAGAAAGGCGTGTCGCACGAGCTCTTCTAAGTGGAGGGGGTATGCGACGAGAGGGTTCGGAAGCACAGAGTCCGTTGTAATAACCATAGTAAAAAGAGAGTGACGCAACAATTCGACGGGCAGAAAGAGATTGGAGAGAGTTAGTAAGAGCAGGAAAGTTGATGAGACGAAAAGCCCTGGACTCCACCTTCTCAAGGAGAGCTACATGAGTGGAGCCACCTCAGATGTGTGAAGTATACCCTATACAGGGTTGAACAGCACCCCTATAGAGAGAAAGCAACTGAAGTGACGTGAAGAAATTCTGATGGCGCCTGAGAACACTCAACCTCTTAGAAACTTGTTTAAAAAGAAAAGTAAGGTGATCTTTCAAAGAAAGATCACGAGAAAATGATACGCCGATAATATTAAGAACTGATGACAGTTTGAGTTGTGTGTTTTCGAAGAAGATATCATAGTTGTGAGGAAGATTGTGTCGAGTGGAGAGATGGAGGAACTGAGTTTTTGAGGCATTGAAAACAACCATATTTTCTTTGCCCCAATTTGAAATAAGTGAAAGATCAGAGGTTAGTTGATCCAAGGCTTCCTTCTCGAGTCTATTAATTAACTGCTGTTGGGAGGGACATCTTTCAATTTGAAAGAAGTAATGAAGGGTGGAGTCATCAGCATAGGGTGGATAGGAGATGAGGTAATGGAGAAAAGGTCATTAATGAAAAGCAGAAAAAGTGTTGGGAATAGTACAGAACCTTGAGAAACATCACTATTAATAGATTTAAAGGAAGAACGATGGCCGTCTACAACAGCTGCTATAGAACGACCAGAAAGGAAATCAGCGAGAAGATCGCAGAGAGAAGGAGAGAATCAGAAAGAGGAAAGTTTAGGAATCAAAGCTTTGTGCCAGACTTTATCGAAAGCTTTCGATATGTCCAACGCCACAGCAAAAGATTCACCGAAAAATGACGTCTTTAGAAGAAATTACAGTTTTATTCATAAATTAGTTGGAGGGGGTTGAAGGAGTAGAAACAGCTCCTTAATCGTCTAAGGTTGAATTTGAGGCAAAACTTTGAGCGAAGAGTTCTGCTTTAGAAGAAGGTAAAACAGCAGTCGTGCCGTCGGAAGATACTAAAAGAGAAAAATAGGAAGAAGGAGAGTTAGAGTTGACATTTTTTGCAAAATGCCAGAAAGAACATGAAGAATAGGAACCAGTAAGATTATTGCATTTTCTTTGGAGAAAAGAGTTTAAGTGTTACGAAGGATAGATTTTGCCCGATTCCCGGATGAAATATAAGTTGCGTGAGTTTCTGGAGTTTGAACACGACGGTAATCCCTGAAGGCATCATCCCTGCGGCGAACAGCTCGAGAATAAGCAGAATTAAGCCAAGTTTTGTTATTTTAGTAGAAGGGAAAGAAAATGGAATGTACGCCACCATGCCAGAGAGAATCACCTCGGTAAAGCGTTCTGCTGATATAATCATTCCACTGGAAATCAAAGTAGTATGACCTCAAGTCCGACCAGCTTGCTGCACCGAAATGCTACAATAGTTTCCTTTCAATAGAAGGGATCTTTCCTGCGGAAGACCTGAAGAGATAGAAGATGATACAGATTTAAGAAAATGATCGGAGGAACTCAGAGGAGGAAAGAGTTTAATAGTATAAGGAGAAGGATTAGAAGTTAGAAAAAGGTTTTGAATGTTTGGTTCATCTCCAAGACGATCAGGGATATAAGTAGGGAGCTACAGCAACTACTCAATGTCGTTTTGGATAGCGAAATGGAAGGCACGTTCACCAGCTGTTTTATGAGAACTAGCCATTCGTGGTGGTGAACATTGAAATCAACTAATATGATGATTTCAGAGAAAGGAGAAGAAGAGAGAATGTGTTCTATTTTGGAGTTGAAATAGTCGAAGAATTTAGGATAGTAGAATTAGGAGATTAATGAACAGGACAGATGAATTTAGTAGTAGAATGGCAAGAGAGCCTGAGCCATAAGGTGTAGAATTAGGAAGACTTCAAATTAGAGACATGAGAACAAATGATATCGTTGCCCACGTATCCACACCAACTGCCTTTGTCTGAAAATTGAAGATAGAGACAGTAGGAGGAAAACAGAATAGGGTTTGCTGTCAGAACGTTCAAAAGCCTGAGTTTCGGTCAAAAATAAGAAGTGAGGTCTAGAAGAAGAGAGGTGATGTTCAATAAAGTAGCAATTGGATTGAAGACCAAGAATATTGCAGAAATTAATGGAAAAAAAAAACACACAGTGCAGTGCATCCGGAACCACCAGCTGCAAATTTATATATATATATATATATATATATATATATATATATATATATATATATATATATATATATATATATATTATATATATATATATATATATATATATATATATATATATATATATATATATATATGTGTGTGTCTGTGTTTTTCGTGTAAAATATTATGTTTTATAGTAAAATTACTATTATTAAAATGAAACAAACGTCATACCTTTAATTGAAGTATATAATTTCGTTGATACGCATTATTTATTTCTAGACACTTGACTTTTAAACAAAATTCTGAGATGTGTTTAGTTTTAACAAGCTCTTTCGGACTATATAAGCACCCAAGAGACTTTTTGCACTTGGCTCATTGTTAAAAATTGCTACGGTAGCAAGTGTACAATGCTTTCTCTTGTTTTATATCTGATATTTGTCTCCTCGTGCAAGGATATTTCTTCAAATTGCCACCATCACGGTGGGCGTGATCGATACCGCAATTTTGGTAATGATAACAGCAGTCACTTATTTTGTTCTTCAAATACGAATGCCGGAAACTGCTCTTTAAATAAGGCGTTCCCTAATGCAGAGTCCTTGAATATAACTTGTCGTTGTCCTGAAAGATCAAGCTTTGAAATTTCGATTGATGGTATCTCTTTCAACGACTCTTTAAAATGTAATGGTTCAAAATATATTCAAGACCAAATATTTGCTAATGTTTTTCTTGCGAGACAGAGTACTACAAGAAGAGATCTTAACAATGATTCTGATCATCATAATCATCATAATCGTCATCATGATGATCATGAACATGATCATAATTATTTTCGAAGGTTTAAAAGACATTATCACAGACACCACTCTGGTTCACATCGATCTTCCGTGAAATGTTTAGTCACCCCAGTGATAGAAACATTGTCTACTCCTTTAGCAACATTTATTTCAACGACTGTTGCATCAACAGCAGCAACAGCTGCAACACCATCAACAGAAACAACTTTTGCAACTCTTCCAGCAACAGCAGAAACCAGTGAGAATGATAGTCCTAGGGTCACGCCGATTGAGTTTCTCAAAGTCGAAGAAGGGGACATAGGGTCATGAATAATCTTAGTTTTATTTTGGAGTCAAAATTTTCTTTTATCTTTTTTTTTTTTTTTTTTTTTTTTTTTTTTTTTTTTAAACTTAGATAATCTAAATTTAGAAAATATTTAGAACATTTTTTCATAAGTAAACAATGCACTTGATTCAATATAATAAAATGAAAATTATTTTCAGTTTCATTTATCCTGTAAATTTGGTTTAATTAATAATAATAATAAAATAAATATTATTATTATTATTATTATTATTATTATTATTATTATTATTATTATTATTATTATTATTATTATTATTATTACTAAAATATAAAGGAATGGTTATAATAACTGAAAAGTCAGCCTCTCTGAGGATAAAAAATACGATCAAAACAAACAGCATTCAAGTTCCTAAACAGTTTTTTCTGAAGTATATATATATATATATATATATATATATATATATATATATATATATATATATATATATATATATATATATATATATATATATATATATATATATATATATTATATATATATATATATATATATATATAGTATGAGCAAAACCCATTGTCGCTCAAAGTTTTAAGGAAATAAATTAATTTAAGAAGGTAGCTTGGTCGTACTTTATCAAAAGCCTAGAACTTGTCAAGAGCACCTCACGAAACTTACTATGAGTCCTAAAGGCCTCCCATACTCTGTCCTGACAGTTATTATACCAAGCTTTTCAAGTCAGAACTGCCGTACTATAAATGACAAACTTCACCATACATTATTTATTCCAGAACTGTAGTACTTGCTTCGGTAACTCCATTTTAAAGATAAAGAAGCTAATTCCTAGAAAGGTTACATTCATAGTTCAGTTTTTCATGGTTTGAAAAATCAAACATGTTTGATTTATTTGGCATGACAAGCAGTAATTTCATGAATGCTCCATGCATCATCAGTTTTGAACAGAAGAGAATCGACTTA
>SEYY01007846.1:5000-7500 GCA_009176605.1 Armadillidium nasatum
GAGGATTTGAACCTGCTTAATGGTGAAGCGGAAGACTTTGGTTCCACAATGAAATAGAAAAATTATTTGGAATCAGGACCTTTTTTAATTACGTATAGTAACAATCAGCTGTGTTTTAACGTAACATTTTAGCCCTGATAAATTATTTTGAGATAGAGAATACTGTAGTCATAAGTAGCGGCCTTACAATGATTCATCCAAATAGGAATTTAAAAGATGTTCTTCTAGAAGCACAATGGAATATGTTCGTCACAGATTCAGTTGCTCTTTCGGGCCATTTAAAGGACATAACAAGTACGAATGATACAACCAGAGAATGTGTGAAAATTTCACAATCATTGACATGCTTTTCTGGGTCAGCTGACAGGAGACACAGAAATGACATTGCCTTTTTCTTTTTTTTTTTCTTTTTTTTTGTGTGTATGTATTTGTGTTTGTGTGTGTGTTTGTGTGTGTGAGTGGGACAACAAAGATAAGGCAAGCACTGGGTGGTATAAATAATGGTGGCCTGGAAAAAATGTTTTCTGAGTCAAAAAACAACGCATTAGCTCTTGGTTTAAACTAGATTTCATGAAAAATTTTCAACATAAAAAATAAAAATCGTTAAAACCGTTAGATAAATCTTACTTCTTCCAGTGTCTTTCAAAGTTTTCAAACTCCAAAAAAAAAAAAAAAATTAAAGGATGAACATTGTCGACCTTGAAATCTGCAATCTCACGAAAGACCAACTTTTAAAATAACCATGAAAGAAACTGAGAAATAGGTTTAATTGGGCGAGTTTTAGGAAATAGTTGGATTATTTTGCAGAATTTTATAAAACTATGTACAAGTATTTTTACAATCACAGTTGGACCATTTTTCAGAATTTCATAAAACTATGTACAAATATTTTTACAATCATATCTCGTGTAGTTCCAAGACATCTTGGTGACTCGAGAGAGGAAGGAGCAAGTTGTCAGGACACCAAAAGAATGGAAAGGATAAATCGGGAAAGGAAGAGAGTCCGCAAATAACTCATGAAATATAAAAGGAAAAACGAAGTAGAAAATTTTGATCTTATAAGATAAAATGTAGTAATGTCAAACAGTAGTAGAGTGAACATTTCGTGGGGTGAAATTCCCTAGTTCGATCCCTCATGTTTACTCAAGGAAGCAGCTTCCTACAAAGTTCCCCTCCTTGAATTCACAAAATGATCTGCGGGAACATAAATTCATTAAGTTTTAGTAATATTCATGTTATTTACATCCACCTAATTTCTCCTTTCACATAAAATAAAATACATCTCCAATAGGAAATATAAAAAATCTGTTTGTGGCAGAGGAAAACTCATTATATATATATATATATATATTATATAATATATTAATATATATATATATATATATATATATATAATATAATATATATATTATATATATATATATATATAAATTATGAATGAAATAAGCAATCATCGTTTACAAATAGTATTGGTATTATTATTATTATATTATTATTATTAATAATATTATTAGTAGTAGTACTAGTTGTAGTATTTGTAGTAGTAATATTAACAGCAATAGTAGTAAACTACTACTGTAATAGTAGTAACAATAGCAGTGTTAGTTGTATTTTAGTAGTAGTTGAAGTAGTAGTAGTTTAAGCAGTAGTAATATGCTAGTAGTAACAGTAGTGATATGATAGTAGCAGAAGTAATTAGTGAGGAATAATATTAAATAAAATAGGGTAATTATAATGTGTTTTTGTAGAAATTGACGGTGAAGAGAAAGCAAAAAATCTCTTAGAGACACACTCGAAACGATTTATTCCTCTTCCACTTACCGAGAGAGAGAGAGAGAGAGAGAGACAGACAGAATGAAAATGACAGGGTGCGGAGAGAGAGAGAAAGAGAGAGAGGGAGAGAGAAAGAGAGACAGAGAGACAGAGACAGACAGAGAATTAAGACAGAAGGGCAGAGAGAGAGACAGACAGATGGGAGAGAGACAGACAGACAGAGAGACGAATAGGAAAGAGAAAAAGACAGACGGGCAGAGAGAGAGAGAGAGAGAGAGAGAGAGAGAGAGAGAGAGAGAGAGAGAGAGAGAGAGAGAGAGAGAGAGAGAGAGAGAGAGAGAGAGAGAGAGAGAGAGAGAGAGAGAGAGAATATTTCCAACTCTCTTCATCGGGTAATTCTACCGATGCAATATTTTTTATTATTATACTCTCCTACAAGGAATATTAAATTCCTGTAATGCTGAACCTATTTCAAGATTATTAGGTTTAGTGGCGAATTATTTATTTACCTGCAAATAGAAATTCCGAGATAAAAATACATAATAAGCTTCCTTGTCTCTTATTTATATTAGCTATTCAGTGAAAAGATGTACCTCATAAATATACATACACACACTTACATAAACATGTAAACATACATATATTGGCCATTTCAAAGATGGTTATTTTGATGCAAAAGGAAATAAATACATTTTACATTGCAAGATCACTACAAAAATTGTCTAAC
>SEYY01007846.1:10000-12500 GCA_009176605.1 Armadillidium nasatum
TTATATATATATATATATATATTATATATATATATATATATATATATAATATATATAATATTATTATATATTTCTATAAATATATATATATATATATATATATATTATATATATTATATATATTATATATATATATATATATATATATATATATATATATATAATATATTATATATATATATATATATATATATATATATATATATATATTATATATAACATAGTTGGGTGGAAAAATAAAAAACATAAAATAATCGAAGGTCGACATTTCCCGATATACGGTGTTTGAATATATATAAGAGAAAGGCACTGGGGAAAATAGAAAAAAAAAATAAGAGTTACAAATTATACCACTGAAGTACATATAAGAATGAGCTTAGCGGTTAAGCATGAGGTCAGAGAACTGAAGAAAGAATGAAACAGCGGGGAAAGACCTCGCATAAGCTCCCTTCAAAGATGAGGTTATAGGATATGTTTTATTTTTTTTATTAATTTTTCCTTCAATTCAGCTTTTATACTACTTGGGATATATTCTTACAGCGTATGAATTGCCTGCGGGGGGATGCTATACTATTTTCCTATCAGAACCATAACATATGAATTGCCTCCGGGGGAATGCTATACTATTTTTCTATCATAACCATACAATAGATTTACAGACGTTTACAGCTTGCACTATGTTTACCAAAACAGCTCAGAGTAATTAAATAAATTTCATGTCAGATGATTTTGATTGTCAGATATACACTGAGATTTGTGTTGGTGCTGTCTGAAGATTCAAACTAAGTCTGAATTTTCCTGACTATGTGTATGGACGTATCATCATGAAAAATGATTTAGTTCTTCTGAAACAATATCTTGGTCGTAGGATAAAACTTGATTATGAAGTTTCTTCATAAAATGTTAAAGTGCAGAGGAATATGAAGAAATTGCCTCCAAATCAACACACTTCTCCTCACTGATTGATTGATAGAAGGAATCTGACTATTTGGTTACAAGACTTCCTCGCAGAATCTCCAAACTTAAATTCTACCTTAGGTAACTGAGAACTCATCGGTAATATTACTCTTTTTCAGTTTTCAATACTTGTCGGTTATATAACACTAAGAATACATGCATGGCAGAAGAACATGTTTTTACTGGGCTCTGTCTCCTATATCCTCGGCCAGTGGATTGCGAAGGAAAGTAATAATAGTAAGGTTTGCACTATTGACAGGTGCCAGATTTAGGTACTTTTCGAAAAATCTGGCAACCTAAGCCAAAACGGGATTTTGATTTGTAATGCAAATCACTCCGCTCAAATTGACCTCACGCTCTTTCCTGACACCATTTTGGGGGGTTCAACCCATTGAAATTGGCCTCAAGTCTGGGGAAGGGGCTCCCGCGGGGGTCCCGTGCCTTACTACTAGTAATCAATAATTGATACATCGAAGTAACTTTTAAGAAAACTGCATAATATTTTGTACATTACAGGATATATGAAAATGAACAAACTGATTTAGGGTTGCATAATGGACAAGAACAAAGTTTTCAGATATATTATTCAGGCTCTTTCCCTTTATTTTCATTTATAATACAAATATATATATTTAAAAAAACATTTTATAATAAACAAATTTATTTCTTTTTGGTCTGTCTGCATGCCAAAATTTAGCAGAGCTTAGGTTCCACCCAAAAATATGCACATCTATACGGTTCAGGATTCACAGCCCTGATATTTGGAAGCTCACTAGCTTCAAACAGAACAAAATTTTCCTTAACAATCTGTCCTGAACTTTATCTCTAATACGAAAAATAATAAAATCACGAAAGAGAGAGAGAGAGAGAGAGAGAGAGAGAGAGAGAGAGAGAGAGAGAGAGAGAGAGAGAGAGAGAGAGAGAGAAAATATATTTGAATAACATTCAGAGATTTTACATTTGGATAAATAAATACATATGTTGTTATTGAACCTCAAGTAACACTTATGATTAAAATTTTTTTTTTCCTCTAACATATTGCTTCACGAAACCTTCGTTTTTTGACCACCCATGGTCTAGCTAATACTCGAAAACCTTATATATTATATATATATATATATATATATATATATATATATATATATATATATATATATATATATATATATATATATATATTATATATATATATATATATATATATATATATATATATATATATATCTTTCAATGTTAATTAGAGCTTTAAATATGCACACGCATGATCATCTTTTTATGTTGTTACATGCTTGAATCAAAGACTGGTTAAATGCGGAATTAATTGATAAAATTTTCTCAATGCTTGAAAAGAGTCAAACTAATTGCAAACACCTTTGAGCCCCAGCATAATAGTTGTATTAATTAAATTTTGCAAGGATATAACGATATAACTATTTTTAATAGCAATAATAATAATTATGTAAATAAAAATACCTCTTAATTGCTAAATCTAACTCTAACAATATTAATAATAATAATAATAATAATAATGAATAATAATAAT